>PVIC010008425.1:0-48228 GCA_004025085.1 Thryonomys swinderianus | reverse complement strand
GAGTTGCACTGTTGGTTACTTTTTTCACTTTCCCTATGACAACCCTGATCTCTTGGGATAAAAAGTCACTAACCCCGTAGTTGCCCAAGGGAGCAGCTCAGACCTGCTAAATGGAACCATAGCCATGCTGAGGGTGAGAGAATCCAGCTCTGCACAGGAGCGTGTGTTCATCAGCGATGGTCTGGGCTTGAGCAAAAGCAGGCCTGGCTTAGCCAAGGCACAGGAGGACCATTGTTCACACACATCCGCCGAGTTAGGTCCAGCACAAGCCTGCCTACAATGCTTGACTGCTCCTGTGTGGTCACTCCTGGGGCCCAAACTAAGGGCTCAGCTCCCAGCCACCCCAGTTAGTGCTCCTTTTCCCTGCTTTGCATGTGTGCGGACATGTGTATGTGCACAAGTGTGCAGACACGTGCTCACGTGGGTAATTGACTACTGTCAACCCCAACATGATTCTGAGTGACTGAAAGTCTAGGAAGAAAGAGAGTCTTATTACAATCTGGAGCCCAAAGTTTAACCAAAAGGTTCTAAGTTTTAATTAAATCCACAGGGAGTGGCAGGAAAATAAGAAGCTTCATTCTGGACAGTATTGAGCATTTCCTTCTGGTTCTACCGACCTCCATGGAGATCATGGAGCCTCCGGTGCCCTCAGCTTTGGGGAACACCGGGCCTGGGGGCTCATCTCCTGGGCATGGAAGACACAGACGCATAACAGGTGGAAAGAGACTTTTAGGAGCCGTAGGACATTTTCAAATTTTAAACATTTTAATTATATATTTTTATTTTATTTTATTTTATTTTATCTTATCTTATCTTATTTTGAGAAAGGGTCTTGCTTTGTAGTTCACGCTGGCCCTGAGCTCACTATGTAGCCCAGGCAAGCCTCAAACTCAGCAATGCTCCTGCCTCTGCCTCCTGAGTGCTGAGATGACAGGTTTGAGCCAGCAAACCCTGCATTTGTGGTGTGTGGTACTGATTGCTGGTGGGTGTGAGTCACCACGCCCAGTATTGTTGTATGTGGTTACGGAGGATCGAACCAAGGACCTTGCACTTGCTAGGCAGGTGCTGGCACCACTGAGCTAAATCTCAGGCCCAAACATTTTAATTATAAAGCATAAACCAGACCTGTTTATCCATCTATCTATCTATCTATCTATCTGTCTGTCTGTCTGTCTGTCTGTCTGTCTGTCTATCTATCTATATCTGGGCAAAAAATAGATTAATGAACTTAAGAATACTCATAGAAAAGTTAAAGAGGAACATGAAAGTGAGATGGCAGGTGGCAGGAAACGGAGATAAACTCCTTAAAATGGGAAGAAAACGTGGGGAAGGATGGTGGGGAAGGGGAAGTACAAGTGATAGAGACGCTGGCTGTGCTTGTGTATGTACTGACTCCCCAAGGCGATGTAGCTATTATATGTCACAAGCTAGACAAAGTAGAAAATAAGTTCCCTCTGCCCCCACCCGTCCGTATTCTTAACATTCGATGTTCCTTTCTCTGCCACCACTGGAGACAGAAGTCAGCTCACTGACCCGCATGAACACGGGGAACCGAGGCCCAGAGGACTCCGCTGAAAGCAGCTTCATCCTTCAGCCCAGCGGGACAGGATCATTGGGTGGGTTCCTCGGATCTTACTACTGGCACAGCAGTTTGAGAATTAAAGCGAATAGCTGGTGAGACATGGGGTCAATCTCCAGACAAGTGGGAAAAAGGTGTGTCTGGGGTTGAGGTGGGATCAGAAGCACTTCAGTGCTATCAGGCTTTGCCATCCCGTAAGAACACAGGTCTCAGACAAAACAATGAGGTGTGAGTCGCAGTGTATAGCATATAACAATTGCTTTTTACTTTTACAAACCCAAACGAGGTTGACTCTGAGCCCAGACATGTAGGAGGAACCCGATCCTAAGGCTCATGCATTCTAGAAAAATGTACAGAACCTCCAGTTTATGTACCACGCTGTCAACAATGCTCCTGCCATCTATATCATTTGAAGAGAAATATTTCTGATGATGGTAACAACTCTCTTCTGCAAGTTAGCCTTACTCTTCTCTCTCCACATACTGAAAGAGGCAAGACTGCAGAGTCAGGGCTGGAGATTTAGTTCAGTGGCTCCAGCACCTGCCTGGCAAGTGCAAGGCTCCAAGGATGATCCCTGATAACCACATACCACATTTCTGGGCGAGGTGGCTCATGCCTGTAATCCCAGCACTCAGGAAGCAGAAGCAGTAGGATTGCTGTGAGTTCAAGGCTTGCCTGGGCCCCCTATTGAGCTCAGGGCCAGCCTAAACTACAAAGCGAGACCCTGTCTCAAAAAAAAACAACAAATAAATAAATAAAAAACAAATAAAATAATAAATTATCAAAATTCAGCAAAGAAAGCAAATAATGCAGTCAGAAAACAGGGAAATAACCTGAAGAGACAATTCAACAGAGAAAGTATATTATGTGTAAGTTCATGAAAAGATCAACACCATCAGCTTTTAGAGAAACATGAGTTAATGTGACTAGCTACAACCTGATAGTCATCAGAATGGTTAAATAGGGAACACAACAGTTGTGAAGATGTGAAAAAACGGATTTGCTTGGATACCACCATTCAGCACAGAAAACAGTATAGTCATTCTGGAAAAAAATTGTGAGTCCAAAATCTTTTTTTTTAATTGATTTTTTTATTCTTTACATTTTATTCTTTGTTTATCTTTACATTTTATAGACAGCTCACAGTCACACTCAACACTGGGGAATTTGTACCAGTATATTACATGAGTTAATTCTCATTTTACCCTTATCCCTCCCCATCCTACAACCACCAGCCCCCTCTATACATGTGCTTTCTTTTCTTTTCATATCATATTTATTCCTTCCCCTCATTACTTTCCCCTACCACATTCCCTTTGACTGTTTCCTATTTCACAAAATCAATCATACATTCTAGAAGTCATTTACGTTTACAGGTTCTCATACAACTATATTACACAGCAGTTACACTCCTGAGCATTCATCCAGAGAAATAGAAACTTACGTTCACAGAAAATTTTGTACACAAATGTTTATTGGGGCTTTATTAGTAATATCCAAACATTAGAGACAAAGTGTCCTACAAGAGGTTAAACTTTGATACAACAAAAGTACAAGAGAGACATAAATAATACTCAGCAATAAAAAGGAACAAATTATTGATGCATTACAACTTTGGTGAATCTCATGGGCATTATAATAAGTAAAAGACAATCAATTTTAAAAGGTTACAAAATATATAATTACTTTTATAATCATTCTTGAAAATGACCAAACTATAGAGAGAGGGGTCAGATTCGTGGTTTTCTGGGGTTAGAGATAATGTAGTTTCTGAATGGTTTTGACTATCAAGAGACAGCACAAGGAATATCTTTGTGAAACTGGTGCACTGCTGTAACTGTGGTGATTCCTCAAATCTACACATGTAAGGAGTGCTGTACACCTATAAACAAGCATTGTATCAATGTCAGTGACCTGGTTTAAATATTCTATTCAAGTTATCTAGAATACAACCAATAGAAAAAGGGGTAGAGACTTCATGGAAACCCTCTGTTCTATCTTACAACTTCCTATGATCTGTAATTACTATATGGCTGAAAAATTAAAGTAACATAAAAAATATCAGTACTCTCATCGGAAAGAAAGGGAGGAAACAGGAGCAAGAGTTGTTGCTGTATCAGATTAAGAGCTGCTCGTAACAGCACAGGTGGTGAACATCTAAAGGTAAATTGAGAAATAGATACATGTGTGGAAGGTTTTGAGTAGCTGACAAAAGAATTCAGAGGGTTATCTCTCAAAGCTGGATTCAGAGTGGAGTCCCCAGGTTAGGTAACTTGGTTCTCAATATGAGTCCTTCTATATTATTTACTTCTTAAACATGTTTAAATGGGCATTTTTTTTTTGAGACAGGGTCTTGCTTTGTAGTTAAGACTGGCCCTCAGCTCACTATGTAGCCCAGGCAAGCCTAGAATTCAGCAATCCTCCTGCCTCTGCCTCCCCAGTGCTGGGATTACAGGCATGAGCCACCACGCCTGGCACTATGGTATGTGGTATTGATTGCTGGTGGGCATGAGTCACCACATCCATGTGGTGGTTACCGGGATTGAACTCAGGGCCTTGCGCTTGCGAGGCAGGCGCTGGAACCACTGAGCTAAATCTCCAGCCCTGTGCAATCTTTTTAAAGAAAGAATAAATGAAAAGCTATGATACAGCATTTCTACCAAGTATCTTGGTCTTGGTTTTATTTTCTCCTATCCTATAATATCTTACAAGGCAGACAATGGCACCTGTGTCTGAAAGACCTTAATGTCCTTGTCCCTTGCTTCACAGAACCCACTGAATCCATTTTCAACATTGTGCTACGATGATTTAACCCTCTTTCTGATTTCACACATATTTCTGGCCTTTTGAAAAATCATACATAGTTATGCTGGGACAAAGGTACATTTAGGATGGGATATCTCATGTGAACTAGTTCAATCTTCTTTTCCACACACTGGATGCAGAATCACATTTATAATAGAATTGCTGGAATCCGTGTGTTCTTTTCAGTTTTCTTATGGCCTAGGAGTAGTTAGCTGACCTAATCGTACAACTGGTAACTTTTTAAAGTGTCTAGTTTCACCTAAATTAATTTATAGACAGGGAAAATAAATGGAGTCCCAATTAGGCTACAGTTCCTGAGCAATTCTGTGCAGACACCTATTCAATTATCTGTGGTCGAGATGAGCACTGAGTTACCAAGTGCAATGAAAAGTTAGAGCTTGGTTTTCTTGTTTAGTTGTACCAGGATCTGTAGTTTTAGCAAGAAAACAGGGTATGTTATGAAGACCACAATCTCAAACTTCAAGCAATTCCAGCCCACAGCTTGAGAAGGCTAAGTATAAAGTGCAAGATGTTGATGTTTCTTAACTAGAACAAACTCTTCAGTCATACAACTGTAAAATCTCATTAAATTGAGAATCAAAAATCAGATTCAGCATTGAAATAAAAGTTGATTATTGATTTACAAAACTTAGAATGCATAAGTTTTCTCAAATATCAGATGGCCCACACATGCTATGTACTTGAAATTTGCCAAGGTAGGAGATTTTAAGTTTCTTAGCTCAAAAAGAAGTAGTCACTTTATGAAGTGAATGTTAGTTTATCAGTTTAACTATAATGTTCAGCTCATTATGTCTATTAATATCAAAATGTGATGCTTGACACTATAAAACAAACTTCAATACAGATTTATATAAATAATTGTAGCTCTTAGTTCATCAAATAAACTGGAAGAATTCATTCTTAGAAAAACTGTAATTCCCATGTTTATCAACTATTTTTATTTACATGCAACTGACAATTATTTTTTGATTGCTCTCTATTGCTCATGTATTCAGAGGCATAGAATATCACATAAAATGGACCCCTGTGAATATTTAAGACATCCTACAGTAGGATTCTAGCATAAAAATTCATGTGCATTTGTTTGGATTTAGGTCTAGTTTAAGTAACCTAGTCTTAATTTAATTAAGAACATCTAATATTTATGAAAGCTTCCACTTTTTAATTGAATTTTTTATCAGTATATTTTACATACAGCTCACAATCACACTCAACATTGGGGAATTTGTACCAGTATATGACAGAAGTCCCAACCCATCCCACAACCCCCTATCCACTATATAGATGTGCTTTCTTTTTCTTTTCAAATCATATTTATTCTTTTCCATCATTACTTTCCTCTACCACATTCCCTTTGAGTATTTCCTATTTCACAAAATCTATCATATATTCTAGGACCCATTTACATCTACAGGTTCTCATACCAAAGAAAAGATACAGTATTTGCATATCTGTGATCTATTTATTTCATTTATTAGTGTGCCCCCAAGGTGTGTCCATTAGTGCATAAATGAATGAAATGTCATTCTTTATGGCAGAGTAATACTCCATTTTATTTTTTAAAACCACACATCTTCCTTATCTATTCTCCAGTTGATGGGGAGAAAGGAACCCTTCTCCACTGTTGGTGGGACTGTAGACTTGTACGACTTCCATATTTTTTTTCTGCTACCAGGGATTAAACTCTGAACCTTGTGCTCACAAAGAAAGAGCAGTGCCACTGAGCTAAACCTCCAGCCCTAAACTAGTCAACCATTCTTTGTTCTTGAAATCCATTTTAACCTTATATTAAAACTTTCTAGAGTTTGTGGCACTCAAAATTATTTTTCCTATTATTATCCTTCACAAGTGAAGGGGATTTAGAAGTTTCTATCTGCCCCCAATCTTTGGAATTATTTTTGTTAAGAAATGTTTGGATAAGTTGTGATACACTTCAGGCTAAAAGTGTTATTCCTCTATCATGGAGTAACTGCAGGAGCCATTGACCTTTATGCCATGTGTCAGTTGACCTCTGGAAAAGAGAATGAAGAAGTGTTTTGTTTTGTTTTGTTTTGTTTTGTCTTTTTGAGACAGGGTCTCGCTTTGTAGTTCAGGCTAGCTCTGAGCTCAATATGTAACCCAGGCAAGCCTAGAACTCAGCAATCCACCTGTCTCTGCCTCCCGGGTGCTGGGATGACAGGCGTGAGCCACCACGCCCGGCACTGTGGTATGTGGTATCGATGGCTGGTGGGTGTGAGTCTCCACGCTTAGCATTGTATGTGGTTTCCAGGGATCGAACTCAGGACCTTGCGCTTGCGAGGCAGGCACCGGAACCTCTGAGCTAACCCTCCGGCCCAGAATGAAGAAGTTTTAACCCAGGGGCACAGGACCTCATTTCTCCACCAATCACTCAACACAATGGCAGCCCATAAGTCTTGGGCTAACCTTTGTGATTATGAAAATAAAATAAAAGGGATGTGATTAAACTTAATTTGCCTTGAGAAATTATTTCAGAATTGTGAAATAACTGTTGTTAGTGTGGTCAGAATACTTAAGGAAAATGTTCACTGATCCTGCCATCTAAATATTGTTTATAGGCATCATTCCCCTTTGGGCTTGCTGCAGGAGTATTGATTTTATTTTAATTCCCAAGATTTCTGCCACTGATTTAGTCTTATTTACTTCTACATGTTGATTTTTGGTATCCAGCCGAGGCAATTTCATAGTGGTTTCAGTTTTATTACTTCATATCATTATTTTTTAATCTGTTGCCTCTAGGACACCAAAAATAAGATAGTTTAACTCCCATAAAGTTACATGTTTTTCTACCAAGGAGAACAACACCTACGTATACTACCCCAAACCCTGGAACACCCTCTATAGGGTTATTACATTGAATTTAAGCTTCTTCTCAATCAGCATGGAAGTGGATTAGACAGTGGTCCTGGCCTTTGGGCCCTAATTGGGTTCACCACACCTCCTGACACTGTGAACAATTTGAGAATGCCATCCTTCTGAACTCACAGTCTCTTCTTCTCTGAGCTCCCATTTTCAAGTTGCCAAGGGCTTGTTGACCGTACATCCCAAAACATCTTCAGAAGCAGGGAGAAGCACCCCAAACTCACACAAAATAAGTTTTTGGAACACGAATCAAAAGGTTTTGAGACATCTGGCATAAATTGACTTTTCCCTCTCCTTCCCTCTAAATATTGCTAAGAACCCTGCCATAATGCAAAAGAAAATCACAGACAGACAGGAAGATGGGAAGAAAAAGACTAACCAGGCTTTGAGCTCAAAGAAACAAGGCAGCACATTTTCTGGGCTTTGTTTTTTTTTTTTTTTTTTTTCCTGCAGTGGTACTGGAGAGGGCTGGGCACAGGTCCACCCACGATGTAGTCAAACAAGCAAGTGCCCAACAGGGGAAGGGCAGATCTGTCTCTGGCAAAGGACGAAAACTCTTCAGAACAGGAGAATCACAGAACCAGCCAGCCACAGGCTTCCCACAAGACAAAGCTTGTGGCAGTGCCACTAGACCCACACCGAGCTACATAACTCACCCAGCCCTGCAGCAGGAATATAACCTGTCTAGATCCAGGCATAGCTAAGAAAGATGAAGAGTCATCCTCACTCATACAAGCAAGTTGTGGCTCCATCTGCTGGCCCCGGTGGTACCAACAAGCCCAGGGGCGCCCACAATGGAGAACCGATGTCAGGAGGTCCGGTGAGGCCAATGTGATTCTCGCTCACAATACTAGCTGCAGAATGCTGGGATCCTGAAGAACCAAACTGAAGCTGCTAACAAGATTAATTTACGCCAAAGAAACCCCCAAAATAAGTCAAAGTGTTGATGGAATAACAGATCTCAAGACTAGGCTAGGATTTACATACTAAACTAAAATATGCACAAGTTGAAGATATAAGCAGACTCATAGCACCTTGAACATTATATCTTTACATATTCTGAATGTTTAAAAAAATCACTCGTGGATGAAAGTAATGCAGGAAAAAACCTGAAGGACAAAAGCCCCCCCCCCATGGAGATGAATCAAATAGGAGCATCATTTGACAAAAGATTTAAAGGAATCATGAAAACACTGATAAAAGATTCACCAGATGGTCTAAAGGTTACAGTGAGTATGACAAAGAATAGTCCCTTTTCAGTATGCTCATCTACCCTAAAGTTTATGCAATTGCAAAAACTAAGAGAAAATAAATCACCACAAAATTAAAGAGTCTCATGAACAAATGAGACAGGAGAGCATTCAGGTTATTACAAACTCAGAGGAGGAAAAGTTTCAAAATCACAAATGAATCCAAAAAAAAAGATAGCTTTGGTGAATAATATATGATAATAGATAATATCTGTAAACTTCACAAATGCAGACATAATTATATAGACTGAGAAGTTTAAGAAACCCAAAGTAAAAACTCCAAGACAATTCCAAAGAAAATATGGGATAATTAAATTCTGATGTCTGAAGACAACTATTTCATAAGACTAGAGGGAGAAAAATAGCACATTATCTGTGAAGGAAGGCTAATTTGAATGACTGAATATGTCGTTTATAAACCATGGAACTTAGAAGTGAGATACATTTTACAACTAGTGAAAGAAAGAATTTATGTCTATCAAATCTGTCCTTTAAGAATGGCAAAACCTTAAGCCACTATCATTTTAAGAAAAATTAAGAGACTTATAGATTTATCCTTAAATAATAACTTGTGGCAACAAATATGAGACAATGATGCAGAAGAAAGCCTTTGGATGTAGAAAGAAAACAAAGGCCATAGAGGGAGGTATAAAAGTAGGATAAACAAATTGTATTTCACTTCATAATTAGGTGAAATAAGGGAACCAAGATAGTGTACTTAATCATGTTAGTTTCAGTAATCATGTTACTATTTGTATGTCATCTTTGAATCAACAGTTTATAAAAGCATTGGGTACAATGCTGCTCAACATGCATAGAATAAATTCTTAAGACAATTATATCTACAAAATTTATGAGGTAAAGAGTGAATTAAAAGTATTATTAGAGGGGCCAGAGATTTAGTTCAGTGGTTCCAGCACCTGCCTCACAAGCGCAAGGCCCTGAGTTCGATCGCGGTAACCACATACAATGCTGGGCGTGGTGACTCACACCCACCAGCAATCAATACCACATACCACAGTGCCGGGTGTGGTGGCTCATGCCTGTAATCTCAGCACTTGGGAGGCAGAGGCAGGAGGATTGCTGAATTCCAGGCTTGCCTGGGCTACATAGTGAGCTGAAGGCCAGTCTGAACTACAATGCGAGACCCTGTCTCAAAAAAAGAAAAAAAAGTATTAGAAGGCTGGAGATTTATCTCCATAGTGCCAGCCCCTGCTTAGCAAGTGCAAGGTCCCTAGTTCAATCACCAGTAACCACATAGAACAATACTGGGTGTGGTGAGTCACACCTATAATCCCAACATTTGGGAAGCAGAGGCAGGAGGATTGCTGAGTTTGAGGCTCGGCCATGCTACATAGTGAGTTCAAGGCCAGCCTGAACTACAAAGTGAGACCATGTCACAGAAAAAAAAAGGTAATATTATACTTCATTGAAAATAGTAAAATCTTAATGCAGCAATAGTAAGTTTGTATGTACCAAATAACAGAGCTTAAAGTACACGAAGAAAAACTAATAGAGATGAAAGAGAAAGAAACAAATCCATGCAACTTTTCACCTGCCATCAATTTATGGTACTTCTAGATAAAAAAAAATCAGCAAGATACAAAAATACTCAATACCATGAACTAGAAGCATCTATTTGGCTGAAATAAAATGCTATACAACAAAAAAAGAATATGTGTGTGTGTGTGTGTGTGTGTGTGTATTCAAAGACCAATGGTATATTTCTCAAGATAGACTATATTCTAGAACACAAAATTTTAATTTTTGTTTTGTTTTGTTTTGTTTTGTTGAGACAGATTCTCGCTTTGTAGTTCAGGCTGGCCCTGAGCTCACTATGCAGCCCAGGCAAGCCTCAAACTCAGCAATCCTCCTGTCTCTGCCTCCCAAGTGCTGGGATTACAGGTGTGAGCTGCAACACCTGGCTAAAATTTTTAATTTTTAAAAATTAAAATTATCCAGAATGGTTCTCTACCAATAGTGAAATCCAGTCTGTTGATTAACCTATAAAATGAACCAAGTATCTTCAAACATAAAAAGCAGTGTACTTCTAAATAATCTATGTACCAAAGAGGGTCTCTTAAGGATATTCAAAATATCATAAAATAGCTGAATGAGAAAAAAATGTAGATCAAATTTATGTGATGATGGTTATCACAGTACTGAGAGAGAAGCTCCTGGTACTAAATTCTTACATAAGGAAAGATTTCATCTAACTAGTCCTCAAGAATCTGAAAAAAGCAGAGCAAATTAAGTAAACCATGTAAAAGTGTGACTATAATAAAAATAACAGCACAGATGAATGAAGTTGAAACAGAACCAGTGGAGGATATCATTAAAACACAAAGTTGTTTTTAAAAAGTGAAATCAGTCATTCTCTGGCAAAATTGTCAGAAAAAGAAGTTCTAATATCAACAAACACTCAAAAATGATATCCATACAAGGCCTACAGCCATCAAAAGCATAGTATGCTATCATGAACAACTTCATCCTCATGAACTAAAAACCTTAGAAGAAAACATTCCATATCTCATAAGCTACAAACTACCCAACCCAATCAAGTAAATCAGAACAGTTACAACCATGAGAATTGCATTGAAATTAACAGCGTCTACTGGTCTAGAAATCTCTAAACCTATGGAATCTCATTAGACATGTTTGACAAACTTACATAGATGACATAATAATAAAATGTATGAGAGATAGAGATATAAAGAAAATGACAGAAAAAGGGGTGATCAAAATATATTAAAGTTCAAACAGAATTATTAATTATAATAAAACATACATTGCCACTGGTCTTTATCAAAATACTACCCGTTACTTTGAATGCAATCCTGACATTGTTTTGGGGACTTTCTGAAGAAGCTCTGAAAATCCTTTTTCATGAGTGCTTTTACCAGGTGTAATAGAAAATACAGTGAATGCTATTGAGTGCCATCCTACAGAAAGGTAGACTTATGAAAACATTAGCATACACCTTCATCTACCTTATTCACAAAACCTGGCTTCTTGCAACTTCTAATGCTTTTCTAAAGTCAAAATAAGCATGAAAAGATTTTGGATGGGTTCAGGACACTGAGGCAGGCATAGCAGTGCAACTGAAGATACTCAGGAAAGAGAATTTCAGAACTGCTTCTGAGAGAGGCAGTAACTATGGGATAAAGGTATTTGAAACAAAAGGGAGTATTTTGCAGAAGGAGATAATGACCATGTGTGCTTTATTGTAATAATTTTTGAAAATTAAAACATTAACCATATGTTCGGTCATAACTCATATATCTCATGAATTTAGATGCAAACCCTCTCAGTGAAATATTAGCAAACTCAGTCCAGCAATGTGTATAAAATGCAATACACAATAGACAAGTGTTTTACATTTTGCAAGTATGCAAGGCTTATTTAAAACTTGAAAATCAATGGGTTTAAGCCATCACAGAGCTACAGAAGAAAGCAATATAATCAAACCAAGTGACACAAAAGTTATCTGACAAAATTTGTCACTTTCATGATATAACAAAGTTGCGGCATGATAGATATGAGGGAAATTCTTCAACTTGAAAAACCAAGGAACCTGCAATTAATGCTACAGTTAATTTTGGAATACTTAATAGTTTCATTCTATGATCAGGAACAAGAGAATGACCTATGTTCATATCTACAAATCAAAGAGAACTTGAAACTTTGGGCAGTAAGACAAATAAGACAAAAAAATAATATACAGACTGCAAAGAAATGCTACATGAGATCCAGTTATCTACTTTAAAAGCACCAGGACATCTTCAAACTTCTATAACCAATAAATGAGTTCAAAATGAGTGGAAGATACCATTTCAAAACAAAAGTATCAACTTAATTTTCACATCTTAACAACAGATTTATGAATGCCAATATTGAAAGCATAATTCTATTAAATTCCACTTCAAAGTGAACTAAGTTCTTAGGCATAATATATCAAAATAAAGCAAATCTATACTTCCCAAAGTTATAAAATGCTGGTGAAAAAGAGAAAAGAATACCTACATATCTACATAAATAGAGACACACTGTGTTCATTGGTTGAATGTTTCTGCATAATGATGTCAGTTCAACCAAAGTTAATCCAGAACTTTAAAGCAATTTCTCTCAAAATGTAAACAATGTAATTTTTAGATATATACAGGTTTATTCAAATACCTATATGCAAAGGAAAGGCCACAGAACATCTAAAATAGTTTGGAGGAAGAATTATGCTTCTGATGTTAGGTGTTGCTCTATAGTTGCATTAATCAAGGATGTGCAAGCACGGATAAACACCTCGATCAACGAAACGGAGTAGAGGGCCCAGAAACAGACCATGCAAACATGTCCACCTACCTTTTGAAAAGATAAAAAAGCAATTCAAAGGAGGACAGCTTTTAAATAAATGACACTGCACCAACAAGACTTCTTTAGGCAAAAAATTACAAACTTCAGCTTCAGCCTTATATTTAATGCCAAAGGACAGTAGCTCAAAATGGACCGTGGTTTGAGAAAAAAATATCTAGCTTTTACTTTCACTTGAATTCCACAGACAGTAGGTAGATCAGAGGAATGCTGGTGTTCTCAACAGGTAGTTACTTCTCTTTTTTAGACAAGTGTTTATGCTTTCACAATATACCTTCATCTCGTGCCACAGATGAGTTTCCTTTTCTCTCCTCTGTGCCTTGCGGAACAGCAACACAAGAAAGAGAACAGACCTCGCAAGCACTACGAGAGCCCCAGTTTGTTTTCTGCTCTTCTTGGGTTTCCTTGGCTGTGTGTTCCTTTTGTCCTGTTACTCCTCAGTCTGGTTCTGTGGGGACAGGTACATCTTTATTTGGTGCCTGGGCAAAGACTTGGCTTCCTATCTCACCACTTTGTCTGCACTGATCTGCACAGTATGGACAAATATTTCAATGATCTGTGGTTTGCCCATATCTAAGTTACTTGATTTTGAGGTCAACTAAGACAAGAGTGAAATTCCTCAAGTTTAATAAGATCACTAGTGCTTAAGTAGTAGAACTCTGAGTCAGAGATACCTGAGTCTTCTACCTTCCTTCCAAAACTCAGTGTATTTGTGTCCTTGAGAAAAGTACTGTACTAACCTTCTCTTAGGTTTAGTAGTTTCTATTTGTATCCATAGAATAAGATAGCAACATCCTTCTTTATAAGACAAAATTAAGTACATTCAATAACATTCCTTTATTTTATTTCTGTCATGGCCATATTATTCCATAATTTTCAATGATGTATTGAGATTAGGTCTCTCTAATGTTGTGGGAACATAAAATGATTTATTTATCTATGCTAATCATTCAAATCTATACAGGTGATAATTTGAAAATATACAAACATCCTCAGATAAGTTTTATAGATGTCTACACTGTGTGTAGGACACTTACATTTTAAAAATAAAGCAAAATCCATTTATTTTAAAGGATTCTGTTATATAGTTAACTTAGATGTCTTTGGAAGAGCTGTTATTGACATGCAGTCTGCTCCTTACTGACTCATGTATAATATATCCTTGAGTTCATTGTGAAATATCAGGTTTTCTTATTACTTGTTATAACATTGGCTCTTAATTTCAGGTTAAAACAATAATTTTGGCACCAACAAAATAATAACATGCATTAAAATTGTGGAATTGACCACTTTTTATCTCTCTAGAATTATAAACACTCATGTAACCATCCCAGAACAGATGGCCAAGTTTGGTGAAATCTCCATGCTGCATTCATTTCACTAGGCATTATTGCTGTCCTTTATTGTCCAATATTGTCCATTATTGCTGTCATTCAGTAAACCCTTTCACTGAAACTCATCTGCTGTCATTGACTAGAATTTTTTCTTATTAATCATATCTTATCTCATATGGACTACATAATTAGTTATAGTCAAAAACAGAGGCAAGTGCCTTGGATTAGAGTTCTTACTGTTGAACAAGGTAGCCGGACATGATGACACATGTCTGTTGGGAAAGCTCCCAAATTCAAGGTCAGCCTGGGCAACACAGTGAAAACATGTCTCAAAATAAAATGTTAAAAGGCAGTGAAGAAGGAGCTAAGAGATCCATAGGTTTAATTCCCAGTACTACAAAAAAAGAGATCAGAAACAATGGAAGTCTACCTTTATAGACCTCAAGAAATTCACTGGGCTGTTTTTATCACAGTGGCTTTGTGATATAGATTCAAATTGAGGATTGTGATACCTCCTGTCATGTCCTTGTTGCCTAGAATTATTTTTCTCTTCTAGCTCTCTTCTGGTTCCAGGTGAATTTTTGAATTATTTTCTGTAGCTCTGTGAAATATGCTGTTGGGATTTCAATCAAAAGCAATGAATCTATGTAGTAGTTGTGGGAATGTAGTCTACCACTATGATGTTGGTTCTTCCTACCCAGGAACAAGGGATGTCTTTCCATTTTCTGTTATCCTCTTCAATCTCCCTTTCAGAGTGCTATAGTTTTCAGAGTAGAGGTCTTTCACCTCCTTTGTGATACTGATTCCCTAATATTTAATTTTTGTGTGCTATTGTGAAAGGAATTTATTTCCCAATTTCTCTCTCAGTGAGTCTGTTGTTTGTGTATACAAAAACTATTGAGTTTTTATTGTTGACCTTTCATGCTAGCCTACTAAATCTGGCAATCACATTTAATAGTCTTCTGGTTGAGATTTTAGGATCTTCTATGTAAAGAATCATGTCATCTTCAAATAAGGACAGCTTAACTTATTCCTTTCCTATCTTTATTCCTTTTATTTCTTTGTCTTGTCTAGTTGCTGTGGATAATGTTCCCAGCACTATATTGAACGGGTGTGGGGATTCCAGACATCTTTGTCTTGCTCCTGATCTTAGCGTGAAAGGTTTCAGTTTTTGACCATTTAGCATGATGTTGGCTGTTGGTCTGGCAAAGAAACAAACCTGAGCATCAGTGGAACACACTAGAAGCCACAGAAACAACTCCGGACATACTAAGTTACCTCAAATTTGACAAAAGAACCAAATACCCTCAGTGAAGGAAAGATAGCCTCTATAACAACGGTGCTAGAAAAACTGGCTTTCAACCTTCCAAAGAGTAAAGCTAGATCTATGCCTTTCACTGTACACTAAATTAAAACCAATGTGGATTAGAGACCAAAATATTAAAAGAGAAACACTACACCTGCTAGAAAAATAGATTTCTTGGAGGCACTGGCACAGGGAAAGACTGTTTGAACAAAATCTCAGCTGCATGGGAACTAGCAGAAGAATCAACAACTGGGATCTCATCTTATTAAAAAGCTTCTGCACAGCAAGAGAAACCACCAGCAGAGTGAAAACACAACCGACAATATGGGACACATTTTACCAGCTGTTTCTCAGGCACAGGGCTGCGATCTAAAGCATATAAAGAACTTTAAAAATCAGCCCCTCCAAACTTAAAGACTCAGTTCAAAACTGGACATCTAAAGTGAACAAAAACTTTTCTGAAGAAGAAGTAAAGGCAACTTAAGAAACATTTTAAGAAATCTTCAACATCACTGGTCATTTGAGAGATGCAGATGAAAAAAAAAAAAACATCGAGATACCACTTCACTCCAGAAAGAAAGGTTGCTAACATGAAATCAACCAACAACAAATGCGGGTAGAGCTGTGAAGGGAAAGGAACCCTTCTCCACTGTTGGTGGGAATGTAAACTGGTGCAACCACTATGGAGGTCAGGGTGGAGATTCCTCAAAAAACTAGAATTAAGAGGTCCCTTTGGGGCCTGCTATTTCCCTCTTAAGTATATACTGAAAGAATTAAAAGATTCCTATCACAGCAACATACGTGCACCCATGTTTGTAGCAGCTCAGTTTGTAATGGTGAAGTCTTGAGACAGCCCAACTCCCCTCAACAGCAGACCAGACAAAGACGATTTTTCTTATCTAAAATGGAGTGTTACTCATTCATGAAGAAGGATAAATGTGAATCATTCATACTCAAATGGATGTACATTGAAGACACACATAAAAGTGAAATAAATAGGACATAGATGTGTAAACACTGTATTATTTCTCTTGTATGAGAAACTGAAGGTAGAAGGTGTTGGGGTTCAAAATGTCTGATAGGTATTGTGAAATAGGAAGACAGTGTTTAAAAGGAAAAGGGAAAAAAGCGGGTAAGGATAAGTAAAGAAGAGAAAGAAAAATTTGATGGTAAAAGAGAAACAAAGTTTATGTATATATGGATATATGTGGTACAGAGGGCAGAGGATTGGGGAAAAAGTGAATTAAGATGTGTCATGTAGGACTGGAGATTTAGCTCAGTGGTTCTGGCGCCTGCCTTGTAAGCGCAAGGTCCTGAGTTTTGATCCCCAGTAACCACATACAATGCTGGGTGAGGTGATTCACACCCACCAGCAATCAATACCACATATCACAGTGCTGGGTGTGGTGGCTCACACCTGTCATCCCAGCACTTGGGAGGCAGAGACAGGAGGATTTCTGAGTTCCAGGCTTGCCTGGGCTACATAGTGAGCTCAGAGCCAGCCTGAACTACAAAGGAGACCCTCTCAAAAAAAAAAAAAAAAAGATGTGTCATGTACTGGTACAAACTCTCAATGATGCATGTGCTCATAATGTATATAAAAATATACCAATAGAATCAATTTAAAAATAATTTCCTGGGGATTTGATGGTAAGATTTTCCTCTAGAATAAAAGATAGCTTTTCTTTTCTAAGACCAACTATTTTCTATGACTCTCTAATTTATCTCTGAGGTTGGTGTTGTAGGTGGTAGATACATTTATTGTTATTTCTGCTCATCTCAACAGCATGAAAATATTGGTAATACAAAATTATTTTAAAGTCACTGATAATTCATCCATGCTTGCTCAATACAAATTAAAGGTATTACTAACCATTTTATATATACCATAATGTCATACTACATAAATGTAAGCAAATTCTTAGATAAACCTAAAGTCCAATACAAATACATAACATTTCTTCTCTACTTCCTCTCCTTTTTCTTTTTTTTTTTTTTCTGGTACTGGGGTCTAATTTTGGACCTTGAGTTTGTGAGGCAGGTGAAGAAGCACCACTGAGCTAAATCCCTAGACCCACCTCTTTTTTGTAAACTCCTTACAAAATAAACTTTCTGAAACAAAAATAACAAATTATCTGTATCTCAGGGAATCTATGCAATTATATTTTTTAATCTTTTGCTTTTACACTTGTCAACCGTACATTGTTGAGATTGTATAAATGAAAATTATTCATCTATTTCACTGATGCTCCCAAATAATATAAAATATTGTTGCTGTATGTCTGAAAGCTGAAGGAGCTAGACATTAGTTTTGCTTACTGCTCTTAATTTTTATTTATTGGAGGTAATTTATTTATTCCCTAATAACATTCCTGGTAGCTTTGCAAAAAGAAACACAGGTGATTGGACAAAAGGCCCAGCATTGGAAAGGATAGGAGTAACAACATAGTCTCCAGTTAATGGGCATCTGGGTTGTTTCCAAGATTGGGCTATCACAAACTGAGAAGATGTGTTTTTTTATAAAATGGAGTATTACTCTACCATAAAGAATGACAAGTTTCATTCATTTATGTGCAAATGGATACACCTTGAGGACACACTAATAAGTGTAATAAATAGATCATACACATGCAAATACCATATCTTTTCTTTGGTACAAGAACCTGTGGATGTAAATGAGTTCTAGAATGTATGATAGACTTTGTAAAATAGGAAATATTCATACGGAATGTGGTGGGGGAATGTAATGAGGGGAAAGAATAAATATTATTTGGAAAGAAAAAGAAATAGCATGTATATAAAGGCTGAGGGGTTGTGGGTAGGTAGGGATATGGGTAAAAATGAGAACTAACTTCTGTCATATACTACAAATTCCCCAATGTTGAATGTGATTGTGAGTTGTATATAAAATGTACCCATAAAAAATTCAATTTAAAAAAAAACAGAGTAACAACATTGTATGGGAAAAGTTAAAGTCACAAATACAAGGACTTTCCAACTGTGTTAATATGGGAGATGAAAGAGGAGATGGAATTAAACCTAAATCCTGATATATGCTTCTGTATTCCATCACATAGTTACTTTAAGCCAACTTGGATTGCTGATACATAAACTGAGAACAGAATGGAGAAAGACATTTGGATGGGGAGAGGCCTATCTGCTTTATGGAAAAGCACGTGCTCCAGATGTATTTTCAATGTGATTTAAATGTTCATCATGTCTAAAAAAAATCATTTCATTGCAATATCTAGACTGATCACTAAACAAAAACCAAATGCCAGAATCTAGCCAAGTTGACAAACAAGTCATCATAGATTAAGATTTAACATTTCTATTGCTGCCAGATTTAGCCAAATAGTCTGCAAGAGCAGCTTCGACTTGCAGAGTGAAAATAGACTCTGCCTCTTAGGTGAAAGAAAACATAATCTCTCACTGCAAAAATCATAGATAAAAAAGGGGTAGAGACTTGAAGCCAGTAGTAAATTTATATATGATTTCACTCCCCAAAATCCCCACTGTACCTTTGTGGCCTCTGTGATCCCCTGATGCACCTGTGGTCCAGGCCTGGGTGGGACTCACACATGTGTCCCTTTGTCCATTGGACATCCAGCTCTCTGTGAAGCTGACCTCGGAGACCTTAGGCCATCACAGACTGAGTGCAGCTTGACCACTGGGCGTCTTACATCTTCACTTGACATGACTGCCAACCATATCACCAAAGTCGGCCCTTCTGGAATCCTTAACCTGTTATTGTCAGTGAGCCACAACTACACCACTGCAGCGCCTGCCTTCCCCTTGTGCTGTGCCCTGAGTTACCGGGGGAATGAACATGCTGCACGATGACAGCATCTGTCTCCCCTGCTTGACTCCATCTATGTGTCTTGCATGGAATAGCCCAGATCTCCAGCCTATATCAGTGAGATCTGCCTCCCATGGTCATCCGAACACATTGTGTGAGCCAGTGTTTTCCAGGCCCATGACTAGATCGCAGGTTCCCTTGTTACTGCTGCTTAGAATGCAATCCCAGGGTGCTGGATTTAACAGAAAGAGTGGTGGGTAAGGGAGGAGGAAGGCAAAGGAATGACCTGGCAGTCTGGCTGTGGTACCAAGTGGGTCTCTCTAAAGGAAGAAGGCCTGGAAGGGCCTCTCGTGTCTTCCTCGGAGCCATCGGAGGAAAGAAGAGAGAAAGAGCTGACTACCAGATCCCATTAGCATGTCACTTGCAGCAAGATCTCCCTCACACTTGCGGACTCTGTTTGTGTTCGGTGGCCCAAAGTAGCATTGCATAAGTCTCTAAAGCAGGGTGCAGGGGGCAGGAGGCTAACACTGTCCAAGCCGGTTGCTGCTCAGCCTCTCCAGCTGGTACAGAGAAGACCATGGAGCTAGAGCAGGGTGAGGCGTGCAGTGTCTCCCCAGAGTGCGGCTGGAGCTGTTTCCTCCGTTGGTGTGGTGTCCACGTACACAAAAGCACTGGCCTTGGGCAGGTGTTGACCTTGTCCTCCTTGAAACAGTTGATAAATGGGTGATTTCACAAATGCTGGAGTGAATTGCTGAATCTCTTGTGATCACTCCTTCCTCTGTTATCTTCCTACCCCTGACACACTGAGTGCAGCCCAGGACTTCATCAGCAAGTGGACTTGGAGGGCTCAGGAAACGCTTCCTGCCCACCCAATTTCTCATCCACAAAGCAGGCGTGCTGCCTGTTTGCATGGCGTGAGGGGAAAGGCCAGCCTTTGTACTGCCAGGGCCGTTAACCTAATTTCCCAGGCCAAAGGATAGGTGCTGTGATCTAATTCTCAATCTACCACAGGATTGAGATGAGGACCAAATCATCTTAGAGGATCTGATAATCTCGTTTCGATCGATCAGCTTCCTAGGCAGTATCCTTTGGTTGAGACTTTTCAGATAAGTAAAGAAAATTGGGTTGAAAGGAAAATGCTTCCCTCTAAAATGTGGCTCGCACGTTGCCCATTCAGCCCGGGGCAGCCGGCTGGCCTCTCGTGGGGCATTTGGGGCCCACCGAGGAGCACTTACTGTACTCCGCAAAGCCCTCCGCGCCACGGCTCAGTGAATAAAACGCCGCGGTTTCTCCCATTGACTGCCTGAAATAAAATAATCTATGATGCATGAACAAGTCTAAATGAAATAATAATATCCTTAGCAGTGAAAAACGGATTGGTAATACAGTAATTGAGCAGATTTATTGCCATCTCCTTGAGCTAGCCTGCTGAAACAGCCGGCTATTTTATTTAATCTCATATCAGAGGAATTACTGGCTGGTAATCCATTGTTAAACATCATTTAGAATGATGGATGAAAATGTCAGCTTTTCCAACATAATCAATTCATATCTCATTAGCACATATTATTTATGATTCTCATAATGGGACCTGCAGGGGTCTCCAGGGGGAGACGGAGACCTCAGCTGTTGTCGAAATGAGATGAGATATACTGTAGCTTATGAGTTAATAACTGCATATATAAAAAATACTTCTCACAGTATTGATTGTTCTTACCATTTTACGAATGAATTGAGTGACTGAGCCGCCCCCCTTGCTGTGTGTTCCTGAGTCTGGCAGCATTTTCTTCTTTTAGCTTAGTCTTGGAGCTCAAAATATTTTAAGAATAATAATGCAGGCCCTATTTTAGAAGAACTTGCTCATAGGGAAGCAAGCCCTTGAATGCAAAGCACCAAGAAACCCACTGCAGCTGTGTGGCCACCCGTTAAGGACCGGGCACCCTTTCCCCTACCACCTATGAAGATAAATAGGCATATTTCTTTGGCTCCAGCCTGGTTGATTTTTAAGGACACTCTTTCCTGTGTGCCTCCTCCAAGACCAATGAAAAGCAAACCTTGATTCATGGTCTTTCTGCCGCTGACGGTGCACCAGTAATCATGGTTACAGTGTCAACTGCTGTCTCAATTAAACCACATTTGAGAATCATTTTATGCTTCAGCTCATAAACATCAATAAAGGAAAATGAGTAATAAATGACTGTCGAGAGTACAAAGGACCAGCTCATATTTCAGATGAAAATGAAGACAAAATGTAGCTTTTATTTGCCTGTGGAATTCCCATTAACTGCATCACTGACAAGAGAGGGCTGGATCAATAGCCGGCCGGCCGCAGAAAACCGTTTCTGGCTGTTCAGCAGCCAATGCAAAAGGAAAACTGTCATATTGTGATCTTTATCAGGTAATCTTCATTACCGCAGACCAGTGATATATGTATATGCTGGGCAGCTCGGGGCGCTTCTAATTCTTGGTCCTATTTGTGGTTTGAGCGTGAAGTGATCACAAATTATTTGTTTACGGCAATGAAAAATCTTCAATGTTCATCCTTTTATTCTTTTTATAGGTAATCTATATCCAGGAACTTTCTCCCAAGACTATCTTATTCACTCTGGATTTTTAGGAAAGTAGTATATCAAATCTTACCTTCACGCCCCCTCTGAGTGAAAAAGATTCCGTCAAGTCTGCTGCCGGCGGCTGATAGAGCAATTCGTGATCTTCTTCCCCAAGTGCTTGACGGAAATTTGGTTTTCTTTGTGAGTTGCCGATCTCCCTTTAATTGAACAGAAAGTGCTGCTGGCCAGACAGAGAGGAGGTCGATGCTTCCCGGGACATGCAAAGACAGCAAATCTTGTTTCTTTTGCATTACGAGTGCCGTGAAGGGGGAGGGGAAGCAAAAAGAAGGTGACACGTTCTGTTAAGTGAGAAGTAGAGTCACCCGTCTGGGGAAGAACATCATACATGTGCATGAATGCCATGCTGAAGGGCGAACTCTACAGCGTTGCCAAAGTCTGCTCGGAGAGCGCCTTTGGAAATGACACAGGAAAATGAATGGGGAGGCGGAAAGGTTAGGGAGAAAAGTGAGCCTTTCTTGGAAATCGTGGCATGTAATTTGGGAAAAAACAGTAGTAATAGGTATAAGAACCTCAGTGCTAATCTGCCCCCGTTCTTGAAAATGGTGGATTCTTGGGAACCCAAATGTGCCACACAGACAGTACTGCAGCCTTTAGACTCTTCACCGGGGAATTTAAACTAGACTGTTCCCACTTAGATTTCTCTCCAATTTGGATTGTATGAGTTGAGCAGGGTAAGCTACTAGGCCTTAGATACATCAGGAGGATATCTGGGAGTCTGGTTTGTTGTCTCTACTTGAGTTCACAGATCACAGTTTTCAGTATCGCCATACTCATTGTAATGCACGCATCTCCTCTTTGTTACCATGGGAGACCAAATTTTATCTCTGTAAACAAATATAAATTGGGCAATGGTGTCAAAAATTTCTCCTACAATATGGAATGTGAAACTCAGAATGTTGGGATGTGGAAGATATATTAAATTAAAATATAATGTTCATAGGAAGTATATTAGTATAGTAGGTAGTGTATTTATTAGAATATTTGCAAATAAAGACCCTTATCCATTCAACTCTGAAGATGTCTGGCAGCTCTGGTGTGCTGACGTCCTTGTGGACTCCTCCTTATTCTCTACCCACTGATATAAGAATAGTGGTGACCAGGGTACCTTAATCCATGTCACTTCCTCTACATTCTCAGGGAAATGTAATTAAAGGGGGCCATTTAATCAATTTTAAATGTAGTTTCTATAACCTCAAAAGACCCACAAGAAAGACTTTGATGGCTTTTCTTGTCATTTTTTTTTTCAGGAAGAGTGATCACTAAATAAAGGAAAAGCAGCTTCTTATAATGGGATTGCCATCCACACCTGAAGTATTAATTATGCTACAGGCCAAGAACACTCTGTTCAGAGCTTGGCCAGCATAAGAAAATGCTGGACTTTGCCATTTATTCATCCATCAAACACAAAAGTGAATAGATACAACCATAACTGTAAACAACCCAAAGGGATATTGGAGAATTATAAAGTATATTTTTCTGCAATTGTTTTTCGAAAAGAGACTTTTCAATTAGTTGAAGATTTAACAAATGTAACATTTGATCATTGAAATAAATCAACAAAATAAAAAAACAAATCAACTTAAAACCCATTGTGCATAGCTTTTAGGACTATAAAAGGGCACAGCTAATTTGAGAAATAGTTGACATTTCTTACAGTGTTAAACATAGTTACCACATGTCCCAGAACTTTTTTTTTGTGAGACAGAGTCTCACTTTGTAGTTCAGGCTGGCCCTGAGCTCACTATGTAGCCCAGGCAAGCCTCGAACTCAGCAATCCTCCTGCCTCTGCCTCCTAAGTGCTGGGATTACAGGCGTGAGCCACCACACCTGGTATTGTTATATATGGTTACCGGGGATTGCTTGCTAGGCAGGCACAGGAACCACTAAGCTAAATCTCCAGCCCTGTCCCAGCAATTTTGATAGGAATAAACTCAAAAGAAATCAAAGTGTGTGTCCACGCAAAAACTTGTACATTAACATTTAAAGCAGCTTTATTCACAATAGTCCTCATATAGAAACAGAGCAACTGTCTATCAACTGATGAGTAGATGAACAAAGTGCAGTATATTGAGCAATGAAATACTACTAGGCAAGAAAAAGAAGGAAGAATCTGTGTGGGGTACAATATTGGTAATCCCTGGAAACGTAATGCTGAGTTAAAGAAACAAGTCACAAAAAGAAACACGTTGTATCATTCCATGTATATGGAATATTTGAAACAGGCAAACCATAAAGACAAAAAATAGACTAGGAATTTCCAGAGACAATAGAGAGGGGGATGTGGAGAGTGATGGATCAAGGATAATGTGGATTTTCTTTGGGACTGGTAAGTATGTTCTGGAATTAGCAGTAACTGCTTGTTTTTGAGTTCACTAAATTGTTCTGAATATACTAAAAACAACTGAACAGTACGCTTCAAATGCACATAAACTGATAATGCTATACATAAAATCAACTACAGACAAAATATGACACTTTAATGACTCAGTATTAATATACACAACTGTCACTTAGTATAAATAGTTTTTCTTGGTTATCTTTCTCTGCTATAGCCCAATATTATAGGATAAAAAGTCCTATCATCCTCAAAATTCAGGTTTTGCAGTGAAATAATCAGTCAGCTGGTCAACCTGTCAGCCAACAGGTAATATCTATTGAACTCCCACTGAGTGCATAGAATTCAAATGTGGAATTAATGGCAGCACGTAACAGTGACTGATTAGGATTAATCTACATGCTAATATAATATGGAAAGCAGGACCATAGAACCCTCCCATCCCTCAGGCTCTTGCCTTGTGGGTAGTAATGTGAACTCATGGAAATCCAAAGCAACTCTCTTTATCAGGAGAACTGGACCCTTCCCCCTCAGGAAGGAGAAACCAAGTTCAGTATGCACAAGCACGAAGGAAGGAACACAAGGCCTGGTGCCCACATGGAGTAGAACGAAGGAACTATGCTACCTTAACTTTCATTTTTTCTACTTGAATAAATAAGTACCTAAAAGGCACCTACTCTGTGTACATCGGCGTGTTGACTATGGTTTGAATCAGTGCATTTAGATAAAGCCTGGAGCAGTTTCTAATCTGGCAGGGCAGACTTTCCCGTGCACTGCGGGCTCTCAGGTTGTGAAGTCTTGAGAGCTGGACTGAAGCTCCACCTGTGCCCTTTGCTGATTGTGCCGATGTGATTTAACCCCTACGCTTCAGTGCACACTGATTTGCTCATTATCTATAACATGGAGCGTATGTTATCTCTCCTGCTTATCCTGCAGAATCAGTCTCATGGCCAAATGAGATAATGTATAAGAATTAATTTTATGAGAGAAACAAATATGCAATCAAAGGCATTTTCTTTGGATTCTAGGGTCATATGGATTCCGGGAAGGTGCGAGGTGATCTACAACTTGAAGAGCGGCTAAGATGTTTCTACCTGCAGAGAAATACAGAAATTACTCCATGTGAACACAAAGGAAAGGAAAATGAGCAAGAGCGAAGAGAGGGAGGGTGTCAGTGTATCCACGTTAACATGGAGCCAGCCAGAAAGTCCGCTCCTGGTCTCATTCCAGGCTGCTCCCAGGTGCCGGCACACTTGGCTGCCATGCAGACATAGGACTGTGATCGTGTTCTTTCTTCTGGAGACCTGAGTCTACCTTCCTGCCTTGACTGATGCTCCTTCCTTCATCATAAAACTCTTGTCAAATCTACCTCATGCTTCCATCTGCATCTTTCCAACCTTTCTTCCTCCCTCTGAGAGCTAATGGAGTTGCTTCGAGCCTTCTATGAGAGTCCAGGACAATCCTACCATTTTAAGTTCAGCTGATAAGTAATTTCCATTACACCTGCAAAGTACCCGCTACCACGTAGGGTAACGAAGGTGTCATGATTCATCAGGATGGGCATGCAGTTATGGCTTCTCTGGTGTCCCATATCTCTGTCTGGAACAGCAGTGCGACAGCTGCTGTACTGGGAGCCTGCGTGATGCTGCAAATCTGCTGGACTATGGGAAATCGGCCTCTGTGGGTCGACCCATCCTTGCCCACGAACTCTCAAGTATATTTGTACCTGTTCCACCTGGTTATGGCTTGGTTGGCGCATTCACCGCTTTCAGGACTGATGTAACATCCAGCAAGAAGGATTCACACAGCCTGTCATCATTTCTTGGAAAGTAACTTACAACTTACTTAATTGGGAGAAACAAAGCCAACAACGTTTTCCTAGCCACACTCCCGCTGACCCCTCACGCACAGGTATGCCAGTGTCTGGGTGGCTCTTCCTGTCCCCCGATCCAGAAGGGAGATTGCTGCATTCAGGCTTTTTCCTAAACCCTCAGCTTGACCCTCCCCATGCCAGGCCATTGGTTCCAAAGCTGCTCCCATCAATTTGTTCCCCCCTTTCCATTACACCAACCTGTCAACTCTCCTCCAACTGCTTCCCTGTGCTCCTCGCCCTCATTACCTACCTCTCTCCTCCTGTTCCATCCTCACCTCTCCAAGGCCCAGCTGTCACTAGCTGTGGACTGTTGCTCAGTCTCCTTCTGGGCTGTGACTTTCAGTGTCACCATGTGAGTACCATTATGTTCCACCCTTTGGTCAGTGACTTCTTCATGGCTAGGTATTTTGATGTTACTTTATATTCTTATTTGATGTTACTTTATATTCTTATTTCACTATCTATATTGAATGATCTTGGTCATATTCTATTGTGACGACCTCCTTCACACTTGTAGCATGGATTCTTGGTCCTCCTCATGCTCCTTCATTCCCCGTTGACCTCCTCACTTGAATGCTGGGCTCAGGTGAGTTTATGCACTGCCCTCCCCTTGGACTCTACCTTCCTCAGTCTGGGGATCACTCCTGCACTGGGCACCAACCTTCCTCTGAGCATCAGTTCCTCCACCTGTTTTGTGGCCTACCACTGCTGCCTTGGTCTTTACAGTTACACTTTCCTCACTGACATCTGGTGTAAGTTCCTCTATAGATGAGTCTTCTGCCTTCGCAACTGTCTTGAGCCGCCTCTCCAGGTTTGCCTCCACCAGCTCCATATTTACTTCAGGGCTGAAAATTCCCCTGTCTGCTCAAGGTCTCATCGCTTGCACTCAACAGACTTTTGGGATTTTTGACTTGACTGTCCTACTCTTTCTGTCTTACAGAACCATTCCGATTCAAGCCATAATCAACTTGGGGATTTCTAAAACCAGCCCCTCAAATAGCCAGAATCCCTACAGCTTTTGCTATTCAAATACATTCTGCCAAAGGACCCAGAGAGCTTTTTTATTTCCCCATTCCTCTGCCCTCCCAACCATCCCCATTCTCTATATGTATAAAGCTTTTCTTCCATTTTTTAAAATTTTTACCATCAAATTTTTCTTTTCTCTCTTTACTTGGTGAAAATCTGTCCACCCATCTCTGCAGGTGTCCTCCAAGGGCGCATGTTTGTCGGGTAGGGTAAGTTCCTGGTGGAGACCTCACTCGATGGTCCCTGCTTCCCAATCCATCCCCATTGTTCATCTCCTGTGGTTTCCACATTCTCTTATCCACTGTGATTTCTTTTAATTTCTCAATGCACCACGCATTATTCATGTCTATGCATTTGGTTTGGATCATGTGAGGAAGAAATGCATCTTTGTCCCTGTCATTCCCCATACTTTTTTTTCAATTCCTCAAATGAAGAATTCGTTGGTTTCTTTTAGGATGTAGTACCATGGTCAGTTCCTTCTGGAACCTTCAAACCGGGGGACCCATTGTTCCTCAGGTTTGTGCTGAACATGAGCTTGAACTCACCATACTTCCTGTTATCTACTTACTACCCTAAGAGAAACTGAATCATTTGAAAATAGGGTTCTAGAAACTCCATAAGGTCATTAACCAGGTAAGTGATGTGGACTGAAATTTAGAGTGAAAAAAACAGGTATTTGAGAAAATAGCATTGAAATGGCTATGTCAGCTTGCTAAATGCAGCGGCGTGATGGATACGCTAGCTGTGTCAGAAGGAAGGTCAGATAGGAGAGGCTCGCTGAGGACTGATAACCTTCCTGTCTTGCTGAGCCTCAGGCAGCACTGCTCCATCTTCTCTCTTCCTATTGGTGCAACTCACAGCAACCTAAAGCTGTACTTCCTTAAGGGTGGACATGATTGCTTCTTTCTGAACTTGGAACCCCAGAGCACCACGTGGTATTTTTTCTCCATTTAGTTTTGGAGCCTATGAAGAGACCACCCCACAGTGGGAGACAGAGTCAGCAAAGTCAAGTTTGGAAGCAACCTAAAAGCCTAACTCCCTAGAGTAGAATAAAATCTAGTGTAAGGATATGTTGTAAGCCAATAAGGGGTCCCACAAAATGATATAACCATCAATTTTTCTCCATGCTTCTGATTTAGCAACAGATTTCACCGAATTCCACTTTTACCCATCACTAAAACCAGAATGCATATTTGTACTATAAACCTAAATTTACCTATTCTTTTAATTAAGTCTGAATAATTTGTAATCTGAGGTATTCTTCTCTAACTTTGGGGGGTCACAAAAATATTAGGAAATTCTAAGATTTGTAGAGGAGATAAAGTGGTTCGAGAATTACTCATCAAAGTTACTAACAATAAGAAGCTCAAATAAAAGAGGACAAAATGCCTGTTGACAATTTTAATTTTAATCTAGAATCCTATATTATCAGTGAAGTTAACTCTCTACAGATTTCCCTCAAGTTCACTTCACCCAGGAATGATATAGTGAAGAGTTTAAGTATCTTTATTCACAATTCTATCATATCTTTACTCACATTTCTTCCCAGAAATAAAGAAGTGCCACTTTTTTTTCCAGGAAGGAAGCCTTTTGCAGGTAGATTTGATTATGAGCCAGAACCTAGTAGACTAACACATTCACAGAGGCTTGGCTTATAGGACGCAAGGGAGCAGTTGCATTGTAGCAGTGCAGAAGAGGAAGCAGCCCCGCTCCATTCTCTGGGTATAATAAACCAACAATGTTGTCTACAGGGAAATAAATGTGCTCTTCTAGTTCAGGCAAAGACTCGACTTAGAAAAGTCAGCAACAGTCTCCCTTTTTGCTTAAGAAGACCCCAGGTTCCTAATTTTTACTCTCCATTCCTAAATAGATTTCTGATAGCAAGCACCAGAATGGATAGCATGGGGACTGCATTGCCTGATGGTGACCACAGAGAGTCAACAACGCAGTGGAAACAGACAGTCGAAATCCCCAGGGTTCATTCAAAAGCAATAGCACTGTGTTTAAGAAGCTAATTACCAAAAGAACAAAGTTGTCTGAATTATTCCATTAATTCAAATCTGAAAGAGGAATGAATTTTACGGAAGTATTGGGACAGATTTGCAGCACAGCCACCTGGGTAGCCAAAGGCATTGCTCTCAGTCAAGTTAGAACATAGAGACCAAATGAAGTAGTTGTGCAGACATAAAGATCATACAAAGTCCAAGCACATGATCTCCAGTTAGAGTAATTACCTCTTCTTTTGTTTTTTAAAAAAGCAGCATAGTTTTGCCAGGCATGGTGGCTCACGCCTGTAATCCCAACACTCGGGAGGCAGAGACAGGCGGATTGCTGAGTTCGAGGCTTGCCTGGGCTACATAGTGAGCTGAGGGCCAGCCTGAACTACAAAGCGAGACCCTGTCTCAAAAAAAAAAAAAGCAGCATAGTTTTAACACTGATAAGACACTTTATTAACCAAATGTGTGTGTAGTTGTATTTTTGATCTGTTATTTTCTAAAATCACAAATAAATTTACAAAAATATTCCTTATATAAAAATGTTATGGATGGAAGAATGGGGGAAAAGAGAATCAAGGTACCTCATGTACAGGTACAAATTCTCAATGAAGAATGTGATCATAATGTATACTTAAAATGTACCAATGATGAACTTAATGAAGGAAAAAATTAAGGCACAGTCCAAGTTCTAAAACAAAACAGTCACTCAGTAAGTGTAGCTCTTGAATGAATGATTGTTAAAAATAAAGAGGTGATTATTTCCAAAGGAACACACAGATTTCTCAGGTGCTTGTGTGCAAATAAATTTGGAGGTCAAAATGTTAATGGCAAGAAGTAGTCTCCCAGGGGTCCACTGTAGTCGCCTTGCACCTAGGAATGGCACCAAGCATTTATGGGGGCAGTGCTCTTTGGAGCATGTGATGAGATAAGAGACAGAAATTGTACACAGATTACTGTTTTGCTAGATGATTCTGAGCACCAGGAAATGTTGGGCTATACTAGAATGGGCCATTTCCAACATGGTGGCAGGTTCTGCTGATGGGAAGGCCATCTGCCTGAGCAAAAGTCATGGGGAATGGATATTTTTCAAACAAAGTTAACAGTATGGTAACAATCATTTTTACAATGCCATCTTAAATAGCTTCTGAGATCAGATGGGATTGGGTACATTCAAGGTAGCATGGCCTCCAGAGACTGTTGTCTTAAATAGGACTAGTTGATTTGTCTGTGCATATCTACATCTCTACCTACCTATCTCTTACATTCTGTAAGACTCCATCAATCATAGCTATCCAAACCTGTTAGCTCCAAGTTCAGTTATTCAAAACACTGACAGTTGCTGGGGATTTAGCTCAAGTGGTACCGTGCCAACCTTGGATGTACAAGGGTCCGAGTTTGATCCCCAGTACTGCCAGAAAAAAAAAAAAAACACTGACAGTTGATTCCACATGCTCTTCTAAGCAGATGTAAAGATTGTTAACAATACCACAGGCAAACTACAAATGAACTAAGGCCACCAATAACAGAGGGACACACAGAGAGAGATGGGAAATAGAAAAGTATCTCAAATCTACTTTCCAGTCATGCTTTCTTTTTGATTTTGTGGTACCTGGTCTCAAGACACTTGATGTCACTGTGGGGCAAAGGACTGTGGATACCATCTGCTGTGACAAGTGCTGGTTGTCTTTTGTTCGTTGGTGCATGTGCTGGAAGCGGGGACACGATGGGAAGGTATCCTTTGCCTACCTTCTCTGGCGGCACTTGGTCACATGTTTTCTATCATAGAGGTGCACCTGTCCATGGACCTTTGACTCTGGGCGGCCTCTCAAGCTGCTCCCATATGTTTTTCTGTCGAATTCTTGACCATTTCTTAGAAATGAAATAAGAAGTGGCCTGTGATCCTATTAAAAAACATAGTGCATCAATTCTGACCTGTTAGATTTTGATGAACATTAGTGATACAATGAAATTGGTTCTTAGATTTTAAATTCTGATGGCTCCAGTTCTAGGAAATGGACATACAACAACCTCAGAGTCACCATTTCCCTTTACAGATGGCACCAAAATGAAGAGGAACTACATAATATCAGACTAAGTGAATTGCTTAAAAATCTCACCCTACATACTCTGGAACCAATTTGTGTCAATTCTAGATATAAATTCTTATTTCTCTAAGGATCCGAAATACTAAATGTTTATGTTTAATGTGAATATTTGTCCATTCATTTTCATTTCCATGTTATTAAAAACATTGCCGGTTTCTAAATTATCTCGTATATTTTAGAAACACAAAATTTGTGCTGATATTTGTTTTACATGAAAATGCAAAAGAGCAATTCTTCAAAGACTTGTGACACTCATAATTTAATTATAACATAAAGCAGCAACAACTGCCCACTACAAGGACACCTAATCTCTGACCACAGGGAATGTTCCTCTAAGACACAGAGCTGAAAAAGAGTGATAAATTCAATCAAGATGCATAGAATATTGACACATGCCTTCAGCAAAGCTCAAAATTTCCAATTATTGGTTCAATATTTGCAATCAGAACCCTCTGGTTGCATGGAAAACCTGGTGTACTGCTCAAGTTTCTAGGAGATCTTCCGGTTTAAGGCCTGCATTACAAAGAGCTGGGTCCCTAGGGCAGCCTTGTGGACAGCAGGTGAATTTGAGATGCTCAATGTCAACAGTACAGACGGTCTGAGATATATTACTTCCGCATCTCCTCGTCTTAGGGGGCTAGGCAGGCAGTGTGCCTAGAGTAGGTACCAAGTCTCCTGTCTGAGAAATGGGACTGATGTGCAGAACAAACCTGTATGATATCAGGACTCCAGATGCTATGTGACTCGAGTAGCAAAGAAATGAATGAAATTCTAAAATTCCGGCAAGCTGTCGACTCTGAAGCTAATATTTACCTGGATGAAATCTTGTTTTCCTAAAACTCTTGGCTGATCCACGAACACACACACACACACACACACACACACACTGAGGAATGATGTTGAGTATTGGAGTTCCTTGCCCATCATAAAGAGCATGTGACATCCCATCAATATCTAATTGTGTTACTTATTCTACTGGGGTTCCAGGAGGACTGATGGAAAGGACTCTCAGTATTGATCAACATTCTGAAATTTCACATCCATTGTTCACCAAGCTGGTCAATTATCATTGAATTTTTCATTTTGAGTTGAAGTGGAAAATTAACAAAAATCAAAAAGATTTTGTAAAACATTATTAATGAATTAAAGACTAAGATTTTAGTGTCATAAACATATCGCTCAGTCCTTGATTTTCCGAGTCACTATAATATCACTGATTCAATTACTCTAAATCAACCCACTTTCATCCTTTTATCAAATAAAATAGAATAAAAATAAGAATTAACTTGCTTATTTATAATTGCCCGTCAAAATATTGAAAGCTACCATAAAATCTTAAAATAATAAATGTTGTATCTATGATTTAATAAACTGAATTTAAAAATACCTGCTGCTAAAAGTTGCCCATATTAGTTTCAAGTTTTTTGAAAAAGTAACTTTCAACTAAAATTATGAATCTCAAAACTGGAAAATAAAAGATTCATAAAACATTTTCCAGAAAGGTAAGGATGTAAACACTGTCTGATGGAAGCTAACAATGGAAGCATAACAGATTTTTTTTTTTTTTTTTTTTTTTTTTTTTGCTTTTTGAGACACGGACTCACTTTGTAGTTCAGGATGGCCCTGAGCTCACTATTGTGCCCAGGCAAGCCGCCGCGAACTCAGCAATCCTCTTGTCTCTGCCTCCCGAGTGCTGGGATTACAGGCGTGAGCCACCACATCCGGCATTGTGGTATGCGGCATTGATTGTTGGTGGGTGTGTCTCCATGCCCAGCATTATATGTGGTGACCGGGGATCGAACTCAGGACCTTGCGCTTGTGAGGCAGGCACCGGAACCACTGAGCTAACCCTCATAACAAATTTTTAAATCCACACAGCCCTGGTGCCAAGAGTCAAGAGAGGCAGTGGAAGTAACCCGGATGTACAGATTGTACTGAGGCTCATTACCGAGAGAGACAGTGTTGTAGGATTCAAGAGAACAAAATTGTGTTTGTTATGCAGACAAGAAAACCTTTTAAGAGTTTCAGGGTAGCTGAGAATACTGTAATAAAGTTAGATCAGAGAGATATTAAATATGTTTTATACCTAATCTGGTGACTAAATTAGGAGTTCACATTTAGGCAAATTGTCAGATTCAGGTACTGAATGCACACTGGGAATGATCAATCCCTTTATATATTCATGGAAGAGAATGTAATCCTGTTGAAAGCTAAAATAAACATGCCCAGACTTTTTGGCAGCAGAAAATTGCTTCTGAGATCCAATATTAAGCCAGCAGGGGTGTAGCTGAGTGGTAAAATAGGTTCTTAGCACACACGAGACCCCAGGTCCCATGCCAGGCACTTGGAGTGGTCTCAGTAAACTTGTACCTCTTTGGCGATCTAATGTTAGAGGAAAAATCAGGGGTACGCTGCCACGATGTGACAAGGGTTGGGGTGGGGGGGAGGGAAATACAGTAGATGGGGCAGCAACGACCGTATATCCAAGGCCACAAGCAAGGAGCTTGCTCAGCTCCCTGGGCACCCCCCAAGTCGCAAGTTCATATTTTGCTTCATATTAGGTATTAATAAAGTTCAAAATGAAAAGATATGGCTTATAGATGAAGTTTTACGCTAGAAACATTTTTTAAAATTTCCTAAGGAAAACGTGTGTACCCTTAATCTTAGAACTATTTATTTCATCATTGATTTTATCAAAAGTCAGCTTTCTAATTTTTATAATTACTTACTGTGGCCAAAGAGAGCCAACAGAAAGAGCAATCTTAATCACTGTAAAGGAGTCCAATAGAGTTGTAATTTGCCTTATAAACCACATCACTGTGCCTGAGATTTATTGCAACGTGTGATCTTTAAATATACTGTATATCACTCTCCTGATGGTCATGCAATTAAGGATCTGGACGTGAGGAACAATACACTACCAAAAAATAGTTCTCAAAAGGGATCTTGAAATGTCAGGGAAGATAAAGATTATTTATAATATAAACATAATTTTAATGCTAAGCACTGTAAAGATCAAGCCCCCAAATTCCCTACATCCGGGATCATCGTTCTGTTAACATATGTGGAAGGGAAGAAAATGGAAAATGAACCATTAAAAAAAAAAGACTTTAATACAGCAAAGAGAGAGACTAGTGTAGAGTTAGCACTATTGGAAGAGTTATTTTCTAAACTATTTTAGTAATAAAAATGTTAAATATCCATATAAAACAGGTGCTGCAATCAGAATACTACTTAATATCTACCCTAGCCAATATTTTGGTAATTTGAGACATCAGATTCATTGACTAGAATTTTATAGTATTATAGTATTTACTATATTATGTTCATAGAAATATTAAAATCTCATTTGCTAGTTTTACCACAAAGATTGCCTTTTCTCACTGAGCTTATTTGGTGTACTTTCACAAAAACTTAGTGCTCAGTATTTAATAATGGAAATCAATTGTAACTATATTTTCCAAATATTGCTAATATGAAAAGACTCTCATACATACGTGTATCTGATATATCCTGACACTTAGTGACAATATATTTAGCATTACTTCTGAAAATGTTTTGCTATTATTTGTTTGTATAGGTTTTCAGTTCCATGCATTCATTTTTACTAGTTTGTGCTTGTGAAACAAAGCCCAGAAAAAGGTACTCAATAAATACTTGAGACAGATGAATCACCACACTTGTCTTCAAATATTCAGATCATGATTGGCCATATTTCTCCTCCTTCATTATGCTATTACTGCATTACATATATGCAGTATTAAAATTATATATCTGTATGTGCTATATATCTTTGTTAGACCTATTTGTATATATGAATTACATATATTCATACATGCAGGTGTACACATATATAAAGATGTGTAAGTATATATGTAAACATATATACATAATGTGTTTTGCATTTCAGAGTATATTAGTCTCAACATGGAAATGAGATCAGTTTTAATTTTAAATTTTGAACAGACTGACAATTATCCATGTGTAGTCACAGGCAGAAGAGTAGTCACGCAGCCAGAGGGCAAGTAGGATGATCCAACAAGTTGGTTTGGAGCCAGTTTTTTCACTCATGAGATTGCCTGGGGTGGCAGCAGTCTGCTGATGACAAGAAACAGAACTCATTCAAATCCGTCAGCCACGGTCCAGCCATTAGGACAATGGGCAGTTCCTATGGAATTTAGATGCTTTCAAAATCTTCCATTTTCTTTTAACACCCTTATCTATGTTTAGGAGGCAATGAAATGCAAATATCATCCAGATTCCTTTACTGCCTAGTTGACCTCACCCTAGCTAGTGAAACCCATTGGGAGCACAAGAGTGAGGGCAGAGACCTCCCTGCCTAATAAACCCCAGCCCATGGCAGAGATTGTCAGGTCCGAGGAAGGGTCAAGCAGTACCTATGAGCCCATCAGCTTCCTATCTGCAGTTTGTTGGCTGTGGTCCCAGCCCATGTCAGGCCCCAGTGTCAGCCTCAGAGATTACAACAACAGTAACAAAATTGTCCTCATGACTGTCTCTGTTCTGAGTCTTCTGCCCACTTGACCATGAACACATCTTTGTGGCAAAACCAGATGCATTTTTATACAGATCAACCTCATGAGATGTGCCAAACGGTATTCTCAGAACTGTATTTTTTTTGCATTAAATCCCAATGGGAGAATCTACAATCTACACATTTTTAAAAATGCTTCTAAGGGTCGGAGGGTTAGCTCAGTGGTTCCGGCGCCTGCCTCACAAGCACAAGGTCCCGAGTTCAATACCCAGTAACCACATACAATGCTGGGCGTGGAGACTCACATCCACCAGCCATCAATACCACATACCACAGTGCCGGGCATGGTGGCTCACGCCTGTCATCCCAGCACTCACGAGGCAGAGACAGGCGGATTGCTGAGTTTGAGGCTTGCCTGAGCTACCTAGTGAGCTCAGAGCCAGCCTGAACTACAAAGCAAGATCCTGTCTCAAAAATGAAAAAAAAAAAAGCTTTAAAATAACTGAAGCTGATTCAAGTATTTCTAATTTTCTTCAACTTGTCTTTGCACTTTGTAATACAGCACTCTACTGAAGCATACATTACTGTAAGTTTTTCAAGATAAGAGCCAGACTTTACTCTTTGACTGAATTAAATATGATAAAAATGATCTCTGTGTATTTTTAAGAGAAATAGCAAATCCATGAGTAAAAGCCTTTTCCTTTTCCTCTGAGACAGAGGAAAGTATAAGATATTCTGGACAACAAACCAGAGAGGCGGAGCTCCCTGGATCCCATTGTGTTCCAAGGGAGGACTATCATGGGGTACCGAGCTGGAGTTGATTTTCTATTTCTAGAGCTCCTCTTTATAAAGAGATTAAGTTGGAGAAGGAGAGCAGGAAGACCACAGAAGGCAACACGGGTTGCTGGGAAGGGTGTGGTGCACCAAGGTCTGCTGGGAAGCAGAGGGCCCTGGGCCCTCTGACCTTGGCCTGAGGCCTTGGATACCTGCCTGGCTGGTATTAATATCCATGAGACGGCTTCAAGTTTAGTTATTTGTGGTGGCACGATCGAAATTTAAAATAACGTTTAGATGAAAATTTAAACTAAAACTGAAATTTGGAAATAACTTACAAAGTCAAAATATGATAATATACTTAGTGACAATTATCATGTCATCATGTCTGAAGTAGAGATGTCGGTCACGACAGAAGGTACTACAATAAATATTTTTTCAAATTATTTTTTAAAATATAGAGCATAATTTAACCAAAAGTATGCTTCTGTGTCAGTAGGTAACTTCTATTTGCAGCCAACGCATCTTTGAATTTTTATGAACCCAATTCATTTTTTTTTCACTTTTTCATATAAAGCTAATTCCTGACAATATATTACTTTTGTCAGGCACCACAAACGAGGTTGAGGATTTTTTAAAAATGCACCTTCGGTGTATTAGTGAACGTGTTGCATCATCAGTCTTGCATTTGTCATTAGAGTAACTTGGTGATGACAGTGTAAGGGTCGCTGTATTTTCAGGCTCTTGAGCACCTATGAGATAAGTAGAACGCGAGAGCTGGGGAAATAAAAATAGGTGGATTATGGTGAGGTTGTATCTGCGTCTGTTGGCAATTAGAAACACGACTTAGGAGCTAAATCACTCTTTGACTATTAAGTTTGTGTTCGAAAACACGCCACGGATTCGTCCCCGTGTGGATTTCATGGCATCGCCCTGTCTGGGAAGGAAAACCAAAGCTCTTCAGCCTCTGGCGCCTCAGGCAGAAGCAGCAGCCCAGCTCGTAGGTCGGCGCAATGCCGCCACCACCTGGCAGAAATCCCTGCACCTGCGCTGGGCTTCCAGAGAGCCTCGGTTTCCACACAGGGCCCCTTGAAACGGGAAGGTACCCGGGGCACGCAGCCTCTGGTGCCTGCTTTATCTTTGACCAGGACAATCCGGACGGAGCGAGGCCAAGCTGGCCCGCATCGGGGGAGCAGGAGAGCAGGCCCCGCGGGCGGCGGCCCCTGGAGAGCCAGAGACGCCAGCAGTTCCCGGAACGGCAGCAGGACGAGCTCAGAACTGTCACCCCGTGGCTGCCGCTGCGATGGCCCTGAAACACGTTTCTAGGAACATTCAATCATCGGAGCGCTCCCCCCAGCTGCTTCAGGCGGAAACTTTGTGTAGAATCTGTGAGTACAGATAGCAATAGCCATAGTCTCCTTCATCGGAACAAAAATAAAACTGTGCTTTGTAATGAGCGGCACCCTCGGAAAATCTGTGCAGAGATTTTCTCCACGACGCCCCGCCGGGCTGCTTAGGGAGCGCTTCAGCCTCGAAAAGTGGGAGTTTGAGGTCCTGCGGCGGGAGGGGGCTCCGGCCTCAGCGCCGACTTCACCGCAGGCACCGACACTGCCTGTGACTGCGGGCAAAGCGCCCTGGCGGTCCTGCTCTTACCCAGAGGCCTTCTCAACCGTGTTGAAGAGAGATCTGCAGTGTTACTGCAAAGAAAATATAACAAACTTTTTCAAAAAATATTAGTGAAAAAGCGATTTTAACAGACATCTTTTATTCGTGTTGCAGAATTTATTTCAGTACAGAATTAAATACTTTTCAGAATTAAAATCTTTAGTCATTATGCCATCAATATAAAACAATGTTCCTTTTATTCACTCAGAGACAAAATTTTAAAATATATTAATCACTTATAACAGATCTTGGAGACGTTGTAAGAAATTGAACAGCTATGTGTGATATTACAATAAGAAGAATCTGTCTTTTAGTGACTAGAAACTAGAAAAGTAAGACATATTTATATATATAATATATTTTAACAATTACAAATACTTTTAACTAAATGTAATATGTGAGACAATCAGTATTAGTATTATATATGCAATATTATAGATATATGTAGTTTAATTTTCAGCACAAATATGCTTAATTTTGTATTCAAAATGCAATATACAAGATATTAAATTAATGATAATGTATTCACCAAATATTTCATCTTGTGTTGACGTGGCTGTGTAAATACAGTTCCAATACTATTGTTAAAATTTGCAGAACAGAAATACATTTGACCATGAGATTACACTATATATGTCACATTATTCTTACATAAGAATTATTGCACTGTCAGTTAATGATGTATTTTCAAGTGTACTATACAATATCAGATATGAAAATTATTAGGAAAAAAACTACCTCTTTCTCCAGCATTACATTACTAGCCAGGATGGGCAACAGATTATTATTTTTTTTTGCCACCAAAAAAAAGGCTATAAATCAAATTACCCTCAGCCTGTGATTTGTTCTGTCCTTCGTTTTCAACTTCCCTACTCCTGTGGAGACGATTCGCCCATAATGTTATTTTAATCTAGTTTTTGTGTGTAATACCAGCTCTTGTCAGGTGAATGAACTTGTCGTGATTGAATCCAAGGGATCGCAGTGACCTTGCCTCTTCCTGGTGGAGTTTCTGCTGGAGCAGGCGGCCGACTCACGTGAGCGGCCCCGGGTGGGGTGGCTTCTAATTGAAAATCTTCATCAATCTTTAATGACAGCATTATTGTCATTGTGGAATGCGCTCTCCCATTCGCTCTTCCCCTTTTAGAGCAATCTGCAGCAGCCTGACTGTCCTAGCAATGGGACGCTAAGGAAACGGTGATGTCTGAGTGCCTTTCCTGGAACAGGTGTCCTAAAGCACAGGCAGCCACTGCTAGCTCCATGTACTTGAGCTGCTTGCGCACCTGCCGTCCGGGGGGAGGGGCGTCCACCGAACATTCTGAGTATGACACTCGGCGTACTTCTGGGGAAGCGGTGACACGCCCAGAGAACTCCCGATGGGACGGGGGCCACGCACGCCTGCTAAGTCACCATTTGCAAAGTGCTCATTAAGCGAGGACGGTGAACCAACGTCCCAGGGCTCTGAGCGTCTGAGACGGGCAGAGTCAAGTGCAAACTGTACTCGATCTACTTAGCCAGATCCCATGTCAATTTTTTTTAAGTACAACAGGAATAAAGAGTAGCTTACTGTGAAGATCCTGTGTACCAATTCCATACAGACAAAAGAAAAAAATGTGAGCAATGCGAAGGACAAAATCAAAACGAGGTGCCAGTGAAAATCAATCGCCATTTGCAAAGAGATAAACATGCAGCAATAGTATTACTTACATAAAGAAGGAACGTTTGGTTAATCTGAGCTCTAATTCTTGTTTTCAGTGAAAATTAAGACTTAGCAATGTAATTAATGTTAGTGTTAGTAAATGTGCAGTTACCTACATACCTATATCCCTATGTGTATATATTTGAATATTTGCACATATATTTGTATATTTATGTCTATACTTCATGGGGCTTTTAATATTTCTTTGATTTTTAAAGGAAAAACTAAAAGGCACTCTGATTTTAATTTCTTAGAAGTGTATCAGGGATACCTGACATTTGTTACTCGATTTAAGGTTCCTTCCAGAAATGAGGCTCTAGTGGCTATTCCCTTTGCATTTACAAACTGAAACACTCTGTGAAATCATTATCATTTTGAACTTCATTATTTCCAACATTTGGCCACAATAAATGTTTCCCAAAGCCCTGCTATTGTGTGCGCTATTGTGAATAATGTATGCAACAACGAGACAGGGACTTTAATTGATAGCGATGAGTGAACTTTCTAAATTTGTAAAACTTCAACAGCCTTCAGCTTCCAATAAATGCCAATGCCTATTTTTAAACTCCAGACTCTATTTAACAGAAAACCAAATGCATCAGCCTGCAGCTGTTGATATTGCAAATGCCAAAAAAAGGGCTTTTGTTCCACCTACAGTGCCACAGGAGTGCCATTCTGTGCCATTGTCATGAGATTCCTACTTGCATTTTCTATATGATGTTCCTATGGTGGGGGACAAGTTGGTTTTCCACAGGATACCCTGATGACTGCCTGGGCCCACACAGAGCAGAGAGCATCATGGGTCATAGAGGGACCAGGTTATGATGCCAATGCATGTGCTTACACAAACTGGGACAAAGAAAACTTCATCAAGTGTCCTGGGCCCTGCGGAAACCGGATGCTGGAGAGATGGTGCGTGAGTGGGTGTGCTGAGCCCCAGAGAGCTCCTTCTAGCAAATATAGACCTTCTATCTGCTTTGTACATTTTATTTTGTATTTTAAAGTATGCACGTTTGTGAGTTTGAAATCCCTTTAATGGGAATTATCCCAAAAAATTACATAACTGTGACTTAATCAAATAAAAACTATTAGTAAATTATAGAATCCTGAATTTGAGGAAATCATTGTATAGTATTACAAACATGTTATCATACTAGAAACAAAAATATAATAAAAGAAAATTCAGGAGTTAGATTTCTACCAAGAAGAGGAAGTTTAACTTTTTGATCTTAAAAACATGTTCAGGGAATAATTTGATAAGGAAATGTGAATCTTAATTTGAATAAAAATATTGCTTCATTGGGAACATCAAGTGAATCCAGTGGAAGATCACACTGAACTCCATCTATGCAGGAATAGTGTCCTTTCTCTTAACCCAGGGCTGTCTTCCTTTCGATGTCATGATCTATGCTTGAGAAACTGCTTCTCTGGTTTTCAAGTGCTCACCATTTTTTCACTGCTCTTTCTTCATGTTTATTGTTTGAACAATTTGAATAGTTAAACTATAATATTTTTTCGACTCAGACACAAATGAAGGAAAGAACCCCAAATGAAATAAAACTCAGTTGCACATCTTAACCAATTTCAAACAGTGAAATTTCAGTTTAATATTTTTTAAAGTTTTCAGTTTAATATTTTTTAAAGAGTTAAGTGTTTGTGTACATTCTAGCCCAAATATTTGCACACACCCTTCCTGTCCATTACTATTATTCAATGGGCTTTACACCTGCCCTGCCCTATTTCTGTTCAAAGACTCACATCTTGGCTGGTCCGCGTGGTTAGGACCAGAGCCACCAGGCCACCACAGTCTCAGGCAGAGTTTTCCCATCTTGGATGGCATCCCCTTTTCTCCACTAGGAGTTGACCCTGTTTTGACTGTGATCTCAAGTTACTTAATCCAGCTCACTTCATCTGGCCCATTAGCCTCTTTATAGTTACATTTGACTTTCAGAGATAAAGGATATATAAGTGCTTTATAAACTCTAAACCATTCACTGAAAGCAATAGATTCTTCACCAATCAGATGTTGTAATCAACTACTTAAACAATATCCCAGATAATATCCCAGACTCTTGGGCCCACTTGACTCCTGTCCTGTTTCATAAATCAATTCCCTGACAGTCAGGCTGCATGTAGTGCTGCCTCTCGGTTCCTGACCTGGACCATACCACACAAAGCCACGTGCCCTCAATTCACTATGCGTGGCAGCCCTGAGTCACTGCTCCAAACATCGCCCAACTTCGAAAAGCATTTCGAGACCTCGAGTTCCGAGACCTCGGCCCAGCACACCCCAGGTCATCCTAGATAACTGTCAGTGGGAACCCGTCTCCTACAAGCGGCCACCGTCGACCCTCTGTCCCTCTTAGGAGTTTGTCTCTCCTACAGAAACGAGCACCCTCTTGGACCGTATATTCTGCGTGTGAAAGACGATCTCTGCTTCTTATGCCACTTTTTCCTTCTCTCAGCTGCTTAAGGAGCTACTACAGTTATTTTTTAATTGAATTCTTTATTGGTACATTTTATACACAGCTCACAATCACACTCACCACTGGGAAATTTGTACCGTATATGACATAAGTTAATTTTCATTTTTACCCATAGCCCTACCCACCCCACAACCCCTCACCCCCTATATACATGTTCTTTCTTCTTCTTTCTAAATCATATTTATTCTTTCCCCTCATTACTTTCCCCTACCACATTTCCTTTGGAGGTTTCCTATTTCACACAATCTACCATACATTCTAGAACTCATTTGCATATGTTTATTTTAAAGGGAATAAATTCAGAATCACACACTCATCTCCAGCATGCCTCTCCCTCTCTCTCTCTCTCTGTCTCTCTCTGTCTCTCTCTCTCTCTCTCTCTCTCTCTCCTCTCTCTCTCTCTCTCTCTCTCACCTTCCCTCAGGTCCTCACTCTCATAATTTACATGATATAAGTATCTCTTCCCTTCATCTTTTCCTACTCACTGTTTGCACTGAAATTCTGTTATTCACACTGGGAAAAAAATTACTTTTTTTGGTAAAACACTTATTTTAGACAAGTGAGTTAAATCCATGTTTCCTACTTATAAACCAGCCAGCGTTACTTAAGTACTTTTGTTTTGTTTTGTTTTGTTTTTGTTTTTGTTTGAGACAGGGTCTCGCTTTGTAGCTCAGGCTGGCTCTGAGCTCACTATGTAGCCCAGGCAAGCCTCGAACTCAGCAATCCTCCTGTCTCCGCCTCCTGGGTGCTGGGATGACAGGCGTGCGTCACCACGCCCGGTTTAAGTACTTTTGATCATGGACCTTCCTTTGGAATCCCCTCCCAGAAGTGACTAGGAACCATGTGGTTAGTAATGGCAGTTCTGAGTCCTGGACTTCTCTGTGGCCCTTGGCTTTCAAAAGCTCCCTCTCCTGCTCCCTCTTCAAATACTCATAGTCCTTAGGGTCCATTGCTGATGGGCTCCTTTGCTTTATTCTCTTTCTTTTTTAATTCTCATACCAACAGCATTTGTCCACATTTATTTCTCTATACTTTTCCTTTTTCTCAAGATAGATAACTCATCCTGAATGAATCCAGCTCCTCAATGTGAAGGCACCCAGATTCATATTCTAACCACCTTTCAAAGTCCGATGCGGTGCTTTGTTAGTGGTACATACCTCCTCTTGAACACAGGCTCAACAACCAATACCAAACTTCCTTCCCCCATGTCCTCTTCCTGTCCCAGGTCACTGTATCAATAAAGTTTTCCATTTCCCATGTTCACACAGGCATAGACCTTCATCTGCCCCAGCTTCTTGTCCATGCTCTCTTCCTCCTTTACTTATCTTCAAGTTGATTGTTTCTTTCCAGTGTTTTCCTTGTGCCTTTTCCTTTCCAAGGGGGCTTATGATCAACCAGATTCAGTCTAAGTTCCTATCTCTGCAGTTGCATCAGTAGCTTAACTCTTGCTGTAGTGCATTCTTGAAGATCACTGGAAATTAATAGCTTTTTCTTTCACAACAATGCCATACAAGAATTTAGCTCAAAGCATATGAAGTTCAAGTTCTTAAAGGGGAAATATGTTTCTCAGTTCAGTATTCAATGTGTTCCACAACTAATTCCACTTATCTGTCATTACTTCCTAACAAATCCATTTACTTTCCTCCATAATGCGCCTTGTCTCTTCTTTTTGCTTGATAAGCTCTTCCACTTGCTTGAAACTCCTGAAGGGCTGTTGACCAGACGATTATTCCTGTGGTACCATGACTCTTCTCAGCAAAGCATGTCATAGCCATTTAACCAATAGCCATGTTTCCAGATGACCTACAAATTGTCCAAGCCACCATTTTGCCATCCCATTACTATCTTTTTGACTTCTGAAGTATTTTGTTTATAATTTAAAAGAAGGCAGGATGACTCAGTCAAGGCAGATCTGGGCTCAATTATGACTTTGTAAGTTCTCTTTTTTTCAGTGTGAAGTTAAGGAAATGATCCAACTGCACAGTTTCCTTCCCAAATCGACAGTACTGAAGACCACTGCTTCACAGAATGTTGCAGAGTCAATGAAGACAGGCCAGAGAGACTTTGACCGATCTTAGAGACTTCTCAAACTTCGGTTCTGCCCTTTCTTTAGGACAAACACAGCACAACTTACCTTTTTTTGAATCTATGTCCCCTAGACCCAGAAATCTGCTTGAATGTGGAACCAAGACATAGTATCAATAACTACCAGCAGAGTCCAACAGGATTAAATTTCAGTAGGTCTATCAATCTCAATGCCTTTGTCAAAAGATGCACTTAAGTGTATTAAATGATATGTACTCACACACACAAGCTTAATGCATAGGTGATGAATAGGAGAAATTTTAATTTATATACTATACTTTTAAAGGAATCTCTATAGTATCGTGAGACTTATAGGTAGATGTAGATAGATTTATAATGAAAACTAACAAAAATTAATGCCATAGAAATGTTTCTAAAAACAGGTAAAAATAAAATATCCCACAACAGATAATTTAATCCTAGGATAATTTTTAATGAATATTTTAAAAATCAAGCCTAGTTTAGTACTAGCATAACTAGAATGTATTTTGTTAAAGAAATTTAATGTGTGCATTCATCCAAAATAATGCTGCGTATAAAGAGCTATTCATTATATGTAGTCACAAATTTGATATCTATTGGCTATCTTTAATCTTTCATCAGTAAACCTTCTAAGTCCAGTTAGGTTGCTAGTTAGTCCATCCAAAATTTTTCAAAAGTGTTTCTGCACAGCTGGCAAAGAATGAGTCTGTGAGAAAACTAAGCTAGCCCCCATAGTCATCATGAGACTGAGTGAGGATACAGGTCTTTGGGACAGATTTCTCCCTCCTCCAGGGTTACCCAGTTATTCCTTCACCACAAATCATGTACAGGTACAAATTCTCAAGGATTAAAATGTTCATAATGTATGTCTAATATGTACCAACAAATTCTTAAAAAAAATTTCTTAACTCTGTGGGTACTATGGGATAATTAAAGTTGAAGGGGAACATTTAAATAATTTTATTCAGTTTCCCACTTGACACATGAGAAAACTTAAAAGTAAGGTTTCCTCAAAAATGATCACTATTTTCTATATGTTATGTGTTTCTTTCTATGTGGTAGAAGATTCTCCATACAGGATTCATGAAAGTCTTTACAAATCCAATGGGGCAATTTTTTTAAGTGTAGGTTGAAAAATTTAAAGAACGAATCAGACAGGTGTGGTTACTTGATATTTTGTACATGATACACCACTTCTACAAAATTATATTTACCTAGTTGACATTATTAGCCAAAGTATAAAAATGGATCTAAAATAGTGTAAATTTCACCATAGATGCTACATTGTATTTCTTTGACTCCTAAGAAGTCCATAAATCCATTACAAATCTGAAATTATATTTGAATTTTCCCTAGATTCTGGGTAGAGTCTATTGTGGAAATATTTGTGGTCCAATAATAAACAAGGATCAGTTAATGATCTGTCTTACTGCTAATAAGGAGAAGGTACTGTAAGACAAACAGAATGGCTTCATTCTCTAAGAAGACGCTGGAGTGTGAGCCCTGAGATCTTACCTCCTGCTACCTAAAGCTACAGAGGGCTGCTCAGGTTGCAGAGACAGGATCAGTACAAGAATAATCACAATCAAAAGATAAGGGAAGTGTGGCAAATTCCAGAGGAAGAAATCTGATCAAATTAAAGTGTAATAGACACTTCAAACTGTGTGATCTGACCTAATAAGTTATTAATAGGGAACCATTACTCCTCATACATTTTTTATTAGGAAGGCATTGCCTTTTTGTCAAGATTAGTGGATTATAAAATATTTGTGCTACACAATATAAATGACCCTACCTATTAATAAGTCTCTAGAAAGATATGCTTAAATTGAATTACATTAGGAAGAGAGATGCCAACAGAAAATTAGGCATAATTAATGGGAACACATAAATAAACCAGATATGGAGGTAAAAGGACATTCTTCCCATTGATCATTTTGAGAATTAATTGCCTTTATGCTCCAATGACATACCAAATATTACTGTTTGCATAAGAGCTATTTCACAGAAGGTAAAACTCATGTAACTATGAATATGCATTATAATTTATAGCTGGGAGATGGCTGGCTTGATCATATGAGTCTAATTAGAGGACATAATTTTGAAGAGCTAAAAGCAGCCCCTTAAAACACAATATTGCAATGGGGCCTCATTAAAATGTGTTCTACTGAAGCAGCGTGGCTTTTGCCTGTGATTTGAATGCTAGCTGTTCCCGGGAAGCTTGGAGCAAGACCACGCAGGCAATCTCTGCTGGATGTGGCAGTATGGGCAATATCACTTTATTATTTTCCATGGTCCAGAGCCAGCAATCCACTTAGCGTGGAGGTACCTCCATGATACAGGAAATAATTTTTCACATCTCATTCACATAATGGGGATGTGGATTAAGTTACACAGTGGATGAGCACCTGTGTTGTCTCCATTTTCAAACATACATACGGTTTCCCCCACAGCACCACTCACCTCCCCAGAGCTGTTTTGTGTAAAGAAGTGAGCAGTTTTTCAACCCTGTGCCAGAGGCTTTGGACATGAAGTAGTCATTGTAATCATTGTAGATATGAATATTTACAGCTGTAACATCTCAATTTTATAATGACAAGTATTAGTCTTTTGCCTATTTAAAATAATCAGCATTACACTGTACCTTTCCTTTTGCTCACAGTAAGCAAACCTAATTAGAAAGTGCTCAACATTCAGATTTAAATAATTGTCAATGAGAAACAAAAACAGCCAATCAACATCTTCCTCTCTGGTCTATAGTACCAATGTTCAAAGAATGTGTTAAAGGAATGTTCACAGGTGGACAGAACATAAGATCGCAAAGCAGTGTGAAGGCCCCGATTCCTCCTTGAGTCCTCCCCAGGCCAGCTAGGCCTGCAGGGGACCAAGGAGATGTGCAGTGTAAACATGTCCATGTGCTGTAAAAGTGGTCCCCTGCTCACCTACTGCATAGACATTTGGTCAGAGGTTTCGAAGGAGGTGTATTTTCATAATGGCTTGGGGAGGAGAAGAAAGTCTTGAGTATATAATAACCGTCATGGCTAAGCTTTGAGATGAAGTGTTGTGTGACACTTCTCAGCTGCTTCAGCAGCACCGCTCTGCACTGTGACACCCCATGGTGTCTGGGCTGGAAACGGAATTTTCCTATTCATGTCTGCTGGGAAAAACATCATCCTTTTCATAGAAAACTAAGGACAACCTTAAACATAAACTCAGGTAGACCAAAACAAAACAAAATCCAACACAGTTTTCTAGTAATTCACAGTGCTGAACCTTGCTGTTGTGATTCTTTTTTGTTTGGTGTGGTACTGGACTTTGAACCCACAGCCTTTCCATCGAGCTACATCCCCAGCTCATTTTTATTTTGAGACAAGGTATTGCTAAGTCACTAAGCTGCTCAAACTGGGCTCCAGTGGCATTCCTCCTGTCTCAGCCTCCCAGAGTGCTTTGACTATAGCTCCTATATGACGTTTTTGTTTTCTCCTTTTGGCTGACCTCTGTAAATCTTTTACAAGAAGTTGCTTTACATGCAAAGAAATAGTTTAATTTAAAAATAAATATCACATAATAACCTCAAGCAGAAGCAGGGCCCCAGGGGTGGCACAAAGCCTCGTCCAACACTGACTGATACTCGTGGGTACTCGATGGTTGCTGAGCTCAGTAGCAGCGCACTCTTTGTTTTCTTCTGCACTTGTGTTGAGGTGACTCATAAGTGGGGAAATACTTCAATGTCTCCACCAACA
>PVIC010008424.1:0-48257 GCA_004025085.1 Thryonomys swinderianus | reverse complement strand
CTGTGTCCTAGACAAAAATCAAATATTGACAACTGTTTCTGTGGTATTCAAAAGGACTTTGGGAGAAAGGTATACTTGAAAGATACAAGAGTAAATCTAATATATAAACTTTGGATCCTTTCTCAATCTCAAAATATATTTTGTAGACCATCAAGGAGATATGAACATGGCCTAGAAATTAGAAGGTATTAAGGAATTATTGTTAGATATTGCAGTGATATTGTTACAGTATTTGTTTTTTAAATTTTGTTTCTGAAAGTACATTCTGATGAAGTGGTATGATGACAGGGATTTATTTGAAAATACATGACAAGGATAGTATCAGAAACCTATCTTTTAGGATAATTATTTTACAACTTGAACTAGTAACATACTGTTCTTGTACAGGCTCAGAGGCCAGGCAGCCATACACACAAGATTTATTTGAAAACTTCCTGTTTCTGTGATTATTTAAAAAACTAGATCAACTGTAAGGTGACTGGTACAAGGAGGAAGAGAGAGGTGTAATGCCTGGTTTCAGTGCAGCCCTGTCCCGCAGATCCACACTGCTAAGAATGGGGGAAGGACCCAGCAGATGGCCCATTAAATCTCCAGTTAATGTCTACTTCATGCAAACTTATCTCAAAAGGGGAGACTGTGCTTTTTCCTCCTTTTGCCCAACTTCTCACTCTCCCTTTATCTAATATGGGGTGACAAATATCTCGAGAAGGAAAATAAAAAGGCTGTAAAACCCACAAGGGAAGAACTGTGCATATTTTGGCCTAGTACTATCACTGGCACATAGCAAACATTAAGTAAGTACTGTATGAAGAAATGACTGAATGCTACACATTTCTGTTTGTGAGAAGGAACCAATAAATATTGTCTTTGTTGAATCAAACCGTAGCAGAATTGAGAAGATAATTTTGTAGATTACGTCCTTGTAATGCTGGACCTCTTCATAGTCTTTGGAAGATGTCGGTGAACAGAATCAACCAGCATGATGCCTGTGACCAGGAAAGTGAAGCCAAATGAAGTGTGACTTCATTCAAAACAAATAGAACAGTACAGACTTCTGTGTGCCACTTTTCTTTCAAATACATCCACAGAAACAATTAATCCTGTAGAAGAACTCAAACTACATGTCTGCAAAGAAATCAGGAGACTCAGTAATGTCTTGTCTACAAAATGTTTGAATGACAAGTACCCTTAAATAAATGGGAGTAATTAATCATTGTGCTGCTTGTTTTGATGAACATGAAAGAGTGACAAGTTCGTAATAAATCTCCAGCTTGTTCCAGGAAGGTGACTAAGGAGGTGCCGCAGTTTAATTTACATCTTTGGAAGGCACCAAAGATTTAATAATCTCTCTGCCGCATACATCAAACTAACACCCCTGAGGCAGAAAAGCAAAACACTTTAAACTGTTAATCTGAGAAGCAATAAAATCCTGTCTCAGGCCAAAATAAATTGAGTTTGTGGTGGTCTCAATAGACCCCTAGTACATGTGATTTATTCAGATTCTGAAGCTACTCGGGATCACTAGGGTGTTGGCTGCCAAACTGGGCAAGATGGGAGTGCTGTGGGAACTGCCAGTATAATCAGAAAGTCTAGACTGAGGGCAGTGATTGATCTTAGCTCTACCCAATGATTTATTTTACCTTCTTGGCCAACTACAAATAATTATGGATCACAAACATGACTGTGAGATTCGGTTCTAAACGGTTGTTTTGAGATGGGTTTTAGTCATCTTTCCGCTTGTGTAGTACTTGTTTTTAAAAGATCAGAAGCTGTTGCCGGGCGTAGTGGCTCACGCCTGTAATCCCAGCACTCGGGAGGCAGAGACAGGAGGATTGCTGAGTTCAAGGCTTGCCTGGGCCACATAGTGAGTTCAGGGCCAGCCTGAACAACAGAGACCCTGTCTCAAAAAAAAAAAAAAATCAGAAGTTGTTCTGAGATTTCACAATGTAGATTTCTTAACTGGCTAGAGAAATGAATACTGAAAGAAGAAATAACCTTTCAGGACATAATGAGCCATTTGTGAAACCTAGATAATTTTCAGATTTCCAGTACTTCATTTCTTTTTTTCTAATTTTTTTTTTGAGACAGGGTCTTGCTTTGTAGTTCAGGCTGGCCCTGGCTCACTATGTAACCAAGGCAACCATTGAACTCAGCAATCCTGACTCTGCCTCCCAAGTGCTGAGATTACAAGCACGAGCCACCACGCCCGGCCAGTATTTCATTTCTTAAGCATCTGAAGTTTGGGATGTATGAACTTTATTAATTCAGATAACATTCTCTTTATTGATACTGATAAGGGAAATATCATTTTCCTTTTTTAAAGGAACAGGCCATGATGATTTCAAGGAAAGAGATGGTAGAGTTATGTGCATTTGCAGTACATTTATTTGTTGCTGTAATGTGTCATGATGTAATTTACTAAAGCAATTGGATTACAAAATATGATATCTGCATGTGTTTTTACATAATTTCAGCTGAATAATTTGTGATACACAAAGAACTTCTGTAGGGAATGGGCAAAAGATCCTAATAAAGGGTAATGAACCCATAGTACATTGTGTTTTTTTAAGACAAAAGATATTAATGTGTCAGTTGTTTTTGCTAAACTGAAACCTCAGTATTCAGGTTTAATTGCAGTGTTGGCACTTTTCCATACATAAGTGGGCTTTGGGTTCTGGTGCTCAGTCTCTAAAAGGTTCACCACCAGTCTTAAATTGTCAACATAAAAGTAAAGCAACTTTCCTCTTCCCTCCCTCTATTCCATGGCTCAGAATCACAGCTGAAAGGTAGGACTGCATTTTGTCATACCGTCCAGGGGTGCACTGACTGGCATAAAACTGGATCATCCATCCAATTTAGCAATAAGGAAGTACTTAGCTCCCAGACATTCCTGTGCTGCTCAGGCCTGTCTGTCTCTGAGGGAGGCTTGGTTTTCTCGGTCAAGTGTTTGGATGGGAAAAGGCTTATGGGAGAAACTCCTTCTTTAATGTTGTCCTTAGCAAATGTCTACTGAGGGCTCTACGTGTCAGACACTGCCTTCTTTCTTGATGTGTACAGACCATTGAAAGACAGAAGCCAAGGGCACTGCCTCAGTTTCCTACTGCAGCTGCGAGAAATTTCCACAGACCCAATAGCTTATGACAACACAAGCCGATTATAGTAATCTAAAGGCCAGAAGTGTAAGATCAAGTGGTTGGAGGGGCTGTCTGGGTTCCTTCCTGAAGGGTCCAGGAAGAATCTGCTTCCTTATCCTTTTCAGCTTTTGTAAACCGTCTTTATTTCTTTTTTAAATTGTTTGTTGGTATGTTTTATATAAACATTATGACCACATTCAACATTGAGAATTTGTACCTGTACATGACACATCTTGGTTCTCACTTTTTCCATTCCCCTGACTTGCCCACAACCTCATCCCCCTGGATACATGAATTTTGTTTCCATTGTTTTGTTTTTGTCATCACATTTTTTCTTTTTCATCTTTTTTCCCCCATTTCCCTTTCCCTTTAAACATTTTCTGCCTGTTTCACAATACCTATCATACATTTTGGAACTCATTCACACCTGTTTCTCATACTAGAAAATTGAAATGGTATTTACACATCTGTGTCCTATTTATTTCACTTCTGAGTAAGTCCTCAAGATACATTTACTTAAATATAAATGACCCTAATTTCTCATTCTTTATGGCTGAGTAATATTCCATTTTATTTTTTTAAAAAACCCACATCTTATATATTCAGTCTCCAGTTGATGGGCATATAGGCTGTTTCCAAGATTTAGTTATCACAAACTGAGCTGCTATAATCATGGGTATACATATGTCACTGTGATATGATGGTTTTAATTCTTTCGTGTATATACCTAGCAGGGAAATCACAGGGTCAAATGGGACCTCTGATCCTTGCTTTCTGGGGAATCACCATCTGATCTCAACAGTGTTTGCACCAACAGAGCAAAAAGCCAACCTACGATATTGGGGAAAAAATTAGCAGCTGTTCCTCAAACAAAGGTCTACCACCTAGAATACATAAAGAACTTAAAAAATCAGTCCCCCCCCCCAAATTTAAAGACCCAGTCCACAAATGGGCATCTTAAATGAGCAGACATCTTTCAGATAAAGAAGTAGAAGTGGCATATGAAGAAATGTTCAACCGTCTGTATTTCTTGGCTCATGGTCCTTTCACCATCACTTCAAGTCTCCTTTTGTCACATCTTCTGTTCAGTCTGATCTCTCACCTCCCTCTTACGAGGATTCTTATGTCCAATTGGACACCCAAGATAATCTTTCCACGCAAACGCTTAATCAGACCTGCAAAGATCCGCTTTCCACATAGGGTGATGTCCACCGTTCCAAGAGGATGGATGTGGGCATTTTGGGGGTGCCTGTTATTCAGTACAGATTTGGGCAATGGACTGCTCTGTAACTCTAACTCAATGTGACTGTTAAGTAAATGGGTCAACTTTCTCAATCTTGGGCTCCTTATCTGAAAAATGGTATAAACAATACCCATCTTGTAGGCTCCCACAAAGATTAAATGCCAAAAGCAATTAGCACAATGTCTGACACTATGACAAGTTTAACGAAGGGGTAGCTCATGAGTTATTTTTATTATAATTCAGTGATAAAAGGGCACAGTCTCGCCTCTTTGAAGACTTCTAAATCTAATGGAGAAGATGAACAGGTAAACAAAAAACTTAGTGGGAGGCAGTGTGAAAGGGCTATATTTGCCTGAGACCACAGGGATCCTCTTCAAATGATTTCAGCCTGTCTTTTATAGAAGATTGTCTAACACTTGAGTTTTAAGTAAAGGAAGGCAAAACACCAACGTTTGTCTGAATCTATGGCTGGCACAGAATGCCTGGTATTGGAAGGTGGCATATTGTAATTTTGATGTGGTCATGTCTTCTTAAACTATTCACTGGTTGTGCTGCTTTTCTCATGAAAGAGACAAAAATCTCAAAGGGAGCAAAGATTTATTCCAGCTCACACTTGTAGAGATTTCAGTCCATAGTCGGCTGGCTCCACCAAAGGGGGGAATGGCAGAGGGACATCACAGAGGAGAAACTGTCCTGGCAAACAGGTAGGAGACAGCAAAACAGCAAGGAGAATCAGCAGCAGCCTGACTTCTTTGTCTCTTTATTCCATTCAGTCTACAGACCTGCTGATTGGGGCCATCAACGCCGAAGGTGGAGCACCCTTCATCCAAGCATCACACCTTTAATTCACATCCACACACCCTAATCCAGCCACCTTCAAAACTTCCCATCTATGAGCAGTGAGGTTTGGGGGAGACATCTAGATACAAGCCATGTTATATTAACTCTCTTGCATTTAGGGCATATGACCTTTAATAAGTTAGTGTCTTAGAGGGCTAAGACGATTGGATGGTAAAGGGAAAGACAGTTTGAGTCTGAAAGAGAAAGTTGAGTGTTCATCCTGTTCCTCTTTCCTTATTCCTCTTCCCTTTTGCCAACTTTCCCATGTACCCTTTTCCAAAGTGAAAGAGGACTAACCTGTTTGGAAACACTGCAAGATGCTAATTGAGTCAAGTTTACAAGTGAACAGAGTCTGTGTGTATGAAGAAGTCAGAGTTTTACGTGGATAGCAGTTCATATCTCCCCCGTATCTGTGGCTTGAGGGCTGAGGGCTGGGGTCTACTCTGTTCCTTCTGTGGAGCAGTTGGGCTGAACACACAGCTTTCGAGGTTCTGTCTGTCTTGCTGCCTAAGTCAATACTCATCCTACTTGACCCTGTAACAAACATGACACAGATTCTCCCCTTGATATCTAGAACCCCACTTTCTCCTGTCTCATGTCTGTTGCTTCTCAGTCACCTCTGTTAGGTCTTCTCATTACCTGGACTTAGATTCAAGTACCCCAAGTCTCAGCCCCAAAACTTCTTCTCTCTTGAATCATTGCATTTTATGGGTTTAAATAGCTTTTATAATGATGATACCAGCATTCATTTTCTGTTGCACAAATTATCATCAGTTCAGAGTTTTAAGACAACACAAATTTATGATCTTACAGACAGAAGTCTGACCAGGTCTCACTGGGCCAAAACAAACCTGTCAGCATGGCTGCCTTCTTTTTTGGATGTCCTAGGAGAGAATTCTTTTCCTTGCTTTTTCCAGCTTCTAGAAGCTGCCTACATTGCTTTTTTAATTTTAATTTTAATTTATTTATTTGTTTGTTTGTTTGTTTTGAGACAGGGTCTTGCTTTGTAGTTCAGGCTGGCCCTGAACTCGTTATGTAGTCCAGGTTGGCCTCGAACTCACAGCAATCCTGCTGCATCTACTTCCTGAGTGCTGGGATTCTTGGCGTGAGCCACCATGCCTGGCTACCTACATTCCTTAGCTTGTGACTTCTTCTCTTTTCAGTTTCAGCCAAATCTTATTCCTCTGATCTTTCTTCGATCACAGCTGGGAAAATTTCTCTACTTTTAAGAAGTTATGTGATCAGATTGAGTCCGTCCAGATAATCGAAGTTAATCCCAATCAAAGTCGAGTAATCTATCGTTTTGATATATACCACTAGGGACAGTATAGCCTTAATCATGTATGAGAAGCCCTTTTCACTGTATAAGGTAGTGTGTTCACAGGTGCTGAGGATTAGAGCATGGGAAACTAACCCGCCTATGGCATTCTTCTATTCAGCCAAATTCTTGATGCCTTCCTTTGGATGTTTCGTGACAGCTCCAGTTCACTTTGTTCAAAACTAACTTTCTGAGAAATTTCCCCCACATCTGCTTTCTCACATGCTCACCATGTCAGTTGATGGAACCTCTTCCCTAGGAGGAGTTCAGGCCAAAACTCTAAGGATTACCCTGGATTCCTCTCTTGTATTTGCATCTAGATCTAGAGATAACTCTCTCTTTTTTGTAGGTCCACAAAACCCTGTTGTCACTACTTCTCAAAGACATCCATAACCTGATGACTTTTCTCCTCTCCCTGCTATCATCCTTGTTTTAGTGACTCTTTTCTTGCATCAAGATTATTACAATAGCTTCCTGACTGGTCTCTGTGTCTGCGTTTTCTCTCTTTCATTCTGTCTTTAATACAGTAGCCAGAGCAATCCTGTTAAAATATAAGTTGGGTAAAGTTCATTTATGTGTTCAAAAACCAGAGGTGATTTCCCATGTCATCGCAGAGTGAACCCTGTCTCTGTATCATGACGGACACAGCCCTAGATGCTCTGGCTCCCAGGCCTTCACATTGCGTCTTTGATCTGCTTGCCTGTCTTCACCTTGGTCATTTCCCTCTGCCACAGTAGCCACCCTATGGTTTCACAAATACTGAAAGCACATTCATGCCTCCACATCTTCACATGAGCTGTTTCCTCTGCCTGGAAATGTCTCCCCTGAGAAAACTACATGGCTGATGCTCTAACCTCCTAAAAGTGTTTGCTCAGTCAGTGCTCACTCAAGAAAGCAGATGTAATACAAGATACACAAATATATAAGACTTTACAAGATTGGGTTACAACGGCTGCCCAGAGTTGGGTGTGGTAAAGTAGAAGAGATCTGGCTGTGCGCTGAGGATCTGAAGGATCTAGTCAAGGGCCTGGAGTTTGGTGTAGTGTCTGTGTGAGACCAAAGGGTCTGAGAGGAGCCTGAAGGGTTGGTACTGGAGGCTGAAGGGTCTGTGCCGGAAGCCTGGAGACTATGTCCTAGCTGAAAGGAAAGACCTGAGCTCCTTCAAAGAAAACAGAAGCAATTATTCTTCAGTCATTTCCCTTTATACCATTCCCTTTCACAGTCCTCCCTCAGGTGGGTCTTCCACCCCCAGAACAATGTTGAACCAATTTGGTTGAGTGTTACTTACACTGAGTCACTCAGTCAACCATCACAGGGGACCTACTCCCAAAACCCTATGTAAAATTTATTTCTCTTTTCTTTGCTCTTTCCTGATTTATTTTTCTTATATTTTATAATTTACTTATTTATCTTGCTATGGTCAATTCCCATATGGTTAATCCTGTATCTCTGTACCCAGAGTAGGATTTGATTCATAGGAGAAAAAAATGAGAACATGAATGAATGTATGAATTCTCCATAGCAACCCTGAATGTCAGATTCGTCCCCCTTATTCAAAAAAATTAAGATCAAACTTGAATGTTGGGGGCTGGAAGGAACAATAAATATACCACTGATGACAGCATTAGTTTTCAAATCAGAGGATTCTATAAACTCACTTGCTGACCAGTGGAACTATTTCTTCTGCAGAAATAAGTTAACTTTGCAACCCTGTCTGTCCCTTGATGCCCGGAATGCGTATAGTTGAAATAACACTTAATCATTGTCCATCATTTCTGACTCACAGGTATTAATAAAAGGATTAGACACTCCTTCTCAATCAGCTTGTCCCCATACTAGGAAACAGGTAGCTGTCATGCCAACAGTTAGACTTGGGCTATGCTGCTTTTGTTTTGCAATTCTTCCCAAGAGTCCATAGCTTGGGGGTTGGGCAAAATGATAAATTTCAACAAAGAAGTTGAAAAAACAAAGTATTTTGAATTTTATTCTCCTTATTTTAAAAAGGAATTAAATAAGCTTGGAAGGGAAGGACTTCCCTGTGTTTTTCAGGGTCCAGAAAACTGATTCCAGGTTTGGATCAGGAAGCAAACCTGGAAACTTCTGTTGTGGAAAGCAGGAAGGAGGAAGGAAGAAAGAAAGGAAGGAAGAGAGGGAGGGAAAGAGGGAAGGAGAGAGGAAGAACTATTGGCTACCAGATTTGTGGACATAGATAGACATAGAAATAGTTTGGAGGGCCAAAGATTTAGCTCAGTGGTTCCGGTGCCTGCCTAGCAAGTGCAAGGTCCTAGTTTGATCCCCAGTAACCACATACAACAATACTGGGCATGATGACTCACGCCCACCAGCCATCAGTACCACATACCACAATGCTGGGCGTGGTGACTCACGCCTGTAATCCCAGCATTTGGGAGGCAGAGGCAGGAGGATTGCTGAGTTCAAGGCTTGCCTGGGCTACATAGTGAGCTCAGGGCCAGCCTGAACTGTAAAACAAGACCCTGTCTAAAACAAAGAAAGAAAAGAAAGAAAAAAAGAAATAGTTTGGAAACGAAGGGGCTAATCAAAGAATTGATTAAAACATATCAAATGTAAACAAATCTGTGTTCATATTGATCCTTAAAAATTATCATAAGTGGAAATTTCTGTGGCACCTACCCATTACTTTTAAAAGTTTCAGAATCAAGCAGTTATTCTTTCTTATAGAAACCATATGAAGTATGATAAAAATTCAGCAAATATTTAAATTGTTTAAATTGCAGTAAAAGATGTATTACTATTAATTGCCTTCAGATAAACCCCCTTGCTTCAAGCACACATCCCATCATTCTTGGTACTTTCAGAGGCAATTCTGGGAGTCTTCTTCGTGAGAGTCTTTACTCATGCCATCGTGGTTGCCTGGATGTCCTGAATCAATTCAAAATATTCATGCTTCATCGATATTTTGCCTTTGGAGAAGAATCGGAAGCCTATGGTGCGAGATCCAGTGGATAAAGTAGATGGAACACACTATCTTGTTTTCATGAGCCTGCCTTCCCATCGAATGGCACTTGGCAGCAATAGCCACAGTATTTCTTAATTATGCCTCATAGAGACATTCGGGAAAGAGTTCAAGAAGTGCTTCAAAACGTGGCAAAAATGGTGGATACTGTTTGAAGTGAGAGGGAGCATTCTGAGGGGGATTAATGGCAATGTGTCTTTTCCTGTAATAAATTCTTAAAATGTAAACATTGACCCTACATTCTGATCCCCATTGTGTTTAGAGAAAAATAGCTGATGAAGGCAGTTGTTCTTTTTCATTATGTACTTTTTCTTATTCTGAAATAAACTTACTGAAAATGTCCGGTATAGAGCCAGAAACTCATTTCCCAACCTTGAGATAAGTTGCCAAGCTGAGGTCCCTTCAAACTCCTCTGAATCCTTCAGTGTGAATTTCCTACAAATAAAGGATAGTCTCTTTGGTGGCAGTAACAGTCATCAAACTTAGGAAATTAACATCAACAAACTGGTTGTACTAATTACATCCTTTATACAAAAGGATCCCATTTAGAATTATGTGTTGTATTTAATCTTTAAATTTCTCTTAGTTTTTCATGCTTAAATAGTTCTGAAATCTCTAACTTTCATGATTTGGACATTTCTAAGGATTACAGCTCAGTTATTATGTAGACTGTCCTTTGGTTTGGGTTTGTTTGATATTTCCTTGTGATTAGAATGCTACAGAGATGAACTGAGTTCTCCTTCTACATCTCATCACCAACTAGCATGTCATTGCCATGTGTCCCTTTGCTGAAGATGTGCACTTTGATCACTTGATTAAGGTGGTGTCCGTCAGTCTTTTTCATTATGAAGTTCTCTCTTCTCTGTTTAATGAATAAGAATTTTATGAGGAGGCACTTTGAAAATATTTAACTACCATGTTCTTTATCAGACTTCATTCATTTATTTATATTAGTCAAACCCATGGGTTCTTTATTCAATAAATTATATACAATCAATTACTATCATTTATCATTCTTATTTATGTATTTATTATTATTTTGATGCCAAAATTTCTCAGATTAGGAATTTAGGCACCCCATCAATCTGGTGTCTGTTTGACATACCTAATTTTCTCTGAGCCCTTCTTGTTTTCTGGATCGATATGTTGAAATACATCTGGTTTGGGTTTTTTTGTTGTTGTTGTTCCAACCCTTATATCAGTCATTTTCCCAATGATCTATGGCTTCCTTTTAGTGGAGAAAAGAATTTAGAAAACAAGGTCAGTTCCTATTGCCAATGAGGTATTCTTACACTCAGGCCCTTTCCATACATTTTGTTGTTGTTTTGTTTTGATTGAAATAGTCTCAGTGTATACTCCAGCCTGTCTTAAACTCACTATGTGCCCTGTCTGGCCCCAAACATTCGTGGTGATTCTCCAGTCCCAGCTGGGATTTCAGGCACATACCAACATGCCATCTTTCTACTCACAATGGATGAAGAAAATATGAATATGTAGTGCAATATGTAAACCTTGTTGAATTCTAGTTCAAATGAACCAGTTGTAAAAAAAAAAAGACACTTTTAGATAATTGGGGAAATTTGATATAAACTGAGAATTAGATATTATCAAGGGCTTATTAATTTTGTTATGTGTGACAAAGACATTGTCATTATGTTTCTAAACAACCCATTTGTGAGAAGAAACTACACACTTATAAACACATCCTGCTTTCAAGGAGTTTAAATGAGATATAATAGAGTTAGAAAGGACTCATTTACTATTCCATAAATTTATATTATACACGTATACTTATTCTATCAATCTGAGATTAAACCCAAGCTTGGTATAAAATATCTGCAATGTCCATGGTCTTCACGCAAGGTTTAGAGCACATTTAATCCTAAAGCTCCTTGTTAAAGTAGACTTGTATTCCAAAGACTTATAAGCCATTTTTTTTAAAGTTCACTGCATTGGTACATTTTAGGTAAACATTATGATTATGTTCATCATTGGGAATTTGTTCCTGTACATGTTATACCTTGATTCTCATTTTTCCCATTTCCCTGTCAACGCCAATTTTGTAAGACCCAGAAAGGGGCTAGAAAAGACTCATTTCCTAATCTTCAGATTGATACCTGGTATAATCTAATCCCAAAGATGAAACAGATCATTAGGACTTTATAACATATTCATGGCTTTGGTTAAGTTTATGCCACATTCAAAGGTTACTTACCAAATCAAATGCAAAACCTGTCTTCTATACTTCTGTCCATGAACTGTTGCTGGTATCACTGGAGAGGTCAATGCAGATGGTGCCCTGCACTGCGGCAGGGAGCCGCCCTGCGGCCTCTACAGCTGTTTCCTGTTCCAGCAGCCATCATTTCTGAGGTGCTCATTAACGTCCTGAGCAGCTGTAACAGTAAACAAGTCAACACAAAGTAATCTCTCAATTAATCTCTTTGTTATTGGACATTTCGGGTGTTAGTTCCCTGGTAGGAAGGGACTGGGGAATGGCATGACTCTCGATTATTACAAGCAACCCTTAACATTATGGCTGTCCTGCCTACTCCTGCCAGTGTCCCATGGGGAGCCCCAGAGCCCAGAGAAGAGTGACAGTGTTGGGAAGTGGTGAAGCAAATAGTCTGGTGGTTGTGCACGATGCTTTAAAGACCAACTGTGAGTTAATCTCCACTCTGGGCAGCAGATCCAGAGGTTAGTGAGCAAGCCATCATTTGAAACTAACCTCAGGTCTTCTTTAACTATAGTTAAGAAAAGCAAAATTATTTGAAAAACCTCAGTTTGGAATATTTCTAACAAACTAGTGCCTAGATATCATGGTTCAGAGCTATTCCTCTAGTGAGATACTTTTAATAAAGAGAAGAAATGAAAAACAATGTTTGTGTGCTTCCACAGAATTGTCCAGAGACCTGACTCTTGCCAAAGCTGAAAAATCCCTTAGAAATCTTCAGCTTTGCACTTAATTACCACTTCCTTTGGCTGTTTCTTTTTTGCTGCTTTTCTCTCTTTCCCCTGTGCTTCCTTTCTTGTTGCCAAGCACACGTTTTCTTCCAGACACCATCTGCTTTCAGAACATATTTACATTTCCTTCCTCTTCCCCAAATGGCCCTTCTCTGGGGCCTCTGCTTTCCCCTCACTGGGCTGCTGCTGTGTGCTGCCCCTTGGTCCGCAGAATAGAACAGAGCCTGGCACAGACATTTTCCTGAACTTGGAAGTATTCTTTATCTCCTGGCACACCTCCCTCCTGAGGAATGTCAGGCACCAGGGATTTGTGTGTGGAACCTCTTTAAAATATTCCAAAGTCTATAAAGGGAGAAGTGATTGTCATTCTCTATAACATCCGTCACCTTACCCAGAGGCCAGTGAGCTCTGCAGTCACACAGTCACCCAAGTAGCAACTCTCACCCACATTGTCTTCTCATACCGTCTAGTAACATTCTAGTCTTTCTGCTCTCTGAATAGTCTCCACAATATGTAGTAGGAATATATGGAACATTTAAAATAGAAGTTGGGTCAGTCTCCACGTATTGTCTGCAAACTTATTATTTGAAATAAATATCCTGGCCAACAGGATATCAGTACACAGCAATTATCTCATTACATTTGATAACTGGTATCTTATGGTATGAATGCACCATGATTCACTTACCTAATTCATTATTTCTCACTATCATGACCAGTGCCTAATACATTCATCTTGGGACTTGTGCAAGTATATCTGAAGGAGAGTTAGAACACTTGTATCAAGGGGTATGCTTTGTCCATTTCAAGTACTGATCAATGTTTATATCTATATATCTGTATTTGCCTTAAATCCAATTACACACCTGTAATCCCAGCAGTCTAGTAGGTTGGGGTAGGAAGATCCCAGGATCAAGCCCAGCCTGGGTAGTTTAATGACTTAATGAAACCCTATCACAAAACCAAAAAGGCTGAGACTGTTGCACAGTGCATAGGTCCTAAGTTTAATATCCAGCACTGAAAGGAAGAGGGAGCTGGAGAGTGCCCTCACCAGTTCTGCTGTGCAAGGACACAGAGGAAGTCTGGGAACCAGACAGTGAGGCCCTCCCAACACTGAGCCTGCTGAAAGCTTGATCGTGCCCTTTCCAGCCTCGAGACTATGGGAAGTAAATATTTGCACCTGGTGTGTGGTATTGTTATTACAGCAGCCTGAATGGACTTGGACAGGGAAGTAATACCATCTCCAGTTCAAGGATGGAGAAACTGAAGCCCACTGAGATTGACTGACTTGCCCAAAGGGACATAAATCAGAAGTGGCAGAGCCCAACCCCAGGCCCCTCCTGTCTCCCAGCCTGAGATTTCTGTCTACACCGACTGTCTCCTTGCCAAGGAACACCAAGTTCTGTTGCAGTACCCTGATTGAATATAGGTGGAGGGTGGACCGTTAGCCAGTCAGCCTCAGTTTAGTAGCAAACCTACATGCACACAGACATCTTCCCTGCCGTCATTCTCCATTAATCTGACCTTGTCGTGGCTTTACATGTACCCCACACTTGAGAATTCTTATTAATGTGCACTCTACTGGATTCTTGATTTTTCTCTCTAAACCTGTTCTACTCACAGCACCCAAGGATTACGTCCAAGGCCATACTGCTAGTTTCTACCAGATGTGGAATTAAAATCCAAGCATGTCTTATCCTAAAACATACCTAGATTATACCACCTCCACTGAATCCCAATAATTTGAAAAAGTAATTCTGACCCAACTGGGAATGTATATATGCTAATTTGAGCCCATGAATGGAGTGACTGTTTAGAGATAAAATTACATTCTGAGTTACTTATTCCTACTGGTTTCTAATGGTACAACAATTTAAGTAATCTATTGAAAATGTAATTTATCTTTGTTGAGATCAGCAAATTTAGAGTATTTCGTTTTATTTTTTAGCAGTACTAAGGATTTAAATTAGGACCTTCACACTGAGCTGTATCCTAAGCCCGTTTTTAAGGGTTTTTTTTTTTTTTTGAGACAAGGTCTCATGTAGTTCAAGCTGGTCCTATGTAGCCCAGGCAAGCCTTGAGCTTACAGCAATTCTCCTGCCTGTGCTTTCCGAGTGCTGGGATTACAGGTATGAGCCACCACACCCAGCATTTTGTATGTGATACTGATTGCTGGTAGGCGTGACTCACCACACCCAGTATTGTTGTATGTGGTTACCAGGGATGGAACCAGGGACTTTATGCTTGCTAGGCAGGTGTTGGAACCACTGAGCTAAATCTCCAGCCCTGTACATGCTATTTCAATTGTAATTTGATGGTCAATGAGACAAAATGTAACTCCAACACTCAATTGTATGTAGAGCTAAGATAGAGTTTGCCCGGGACCAAAGGGTTTCTTGAGATGTGAGACTTTTGATGCTAACAACCACTAACACCAGAAAAAAATCCTTGAAAAATCATGACAAGTTGATTATGTGAATCTGGATTCCAAACAGCTTACTTGTTTCCCCCACCCTTTGTTTTGTGGTTCCTGTAGTCAGGTTTTCTTAATTCTTGCCAAGTCAGACCTGCATACCAAGCTTGCCCCTTAAAGGAATTCTACAGAACATGAACTTGTCTTAGCACTGTGCACTTAATGAAGGAAGCAGGTTCTTTGAAGGCTTAGGAGTCATGTATCCAGGGAATAGTCCTTAATCATCTACTCAACATGCGCAACCCTCCTGTTTCTCTCTCCTGCCATCAGTCTCTGCTGCAGTCAGCACATTTGCTCTCTTGTCTGTTTCCAGAGCGTTTCTGTTCCTCGGGGGCCCTGGTAAGAAAGGTTTCATGTTTTCACCCATGTGAATACACCACGAAATTTTCCCCAAAGAGACAGGTCTCATCCTAGAGAAATTCTTAACCCAGCTACTTAGAGAATACAATTATATCTGTTACATTATATAATGAACAATATTTTATGTAAACATAGATAAAAATGCTTGACCTGGTTTGAGGATTAAATTGCTGTCTTTTTCACTCTTTCCAAAGAACCTAAAAGATATAACTCCACCCCCAGTTACACAATGTCATCTATTTTCTCCTGAAGCTCACTAGATAGAGCTAAACTGGGGAGGGGGTTATAGCTTAACTATCTTCTTGTTTTGGGGACATTATGGAATTTTCCTAAGAGGTCTGTGGCTTCATGCATTAACAAACCCCTCAGGATATGGCTTTGCAAGCGGAATTGTGTGTGTATCTTAAGACCAAGTAATGCATCTTTCCTAATGGAAAGCATTAAAGATTCAAGTCCGATTTGGACCAGAGGCTGTAATAATGAGAAACTTGTCAAAGCCATTCATCAGGAAGAAGCCAGAGGGAGGTGGGGTCAAATGGGTGAGAATCAGGGTGATGTGGAATATTAGAGTCTAGTGTCTCTTGGAAATGACACATCTCATCTGGGAAGTGACATCTCTCAGAAGTCAATAGCAGTGGCCACCTGTTTGAGATGGATGTCAGAAGTCCCACCTGGCTTTCGATTCCTATTCTTTTCGACATGTCCGAACTGTGGGAGAGGGAAGAGTATTATAGGAAATCTTTGGAGATCCGGGAAGGGGAAAAGGATACTTGGAGGATAAAAGGCAGCCTAAGAGAGCTCAAAAATCTCCAGAAGTCTCTGTCTGTTCCCTATTTAAAAAATTTATATTTCAGGGCCCAGAGAACAGTCATAATGGAAACGGCTATTATTTACTGAATGCTTATTACATCCTAGACACTATGTTTAGCACACGCGTGGAAGGGGTATTCAGTGTTATTGAGACATGCAAAGGGAAGAAGCCTGATGTGACAGCAATATAGACTCATCACAATGACTGCAGTAAAACTTCAGAAAATGCCAGGTGTTGGTGAGGAAGTAGAGCAACTGAATTCTCATACAGGACTAGTAGGGATTCAAACTGAAGCCACCTTGGAAAACCAGTCAGCAATATCTGCTAACACTGATATTCTCTGGCCCAGAAATTCCGCTCGATCCAGAAACTGTATACACATAGTCCTCAAAAGGTATAAGGTGTTCATAGCAGCTCTCTGTGATAGCCTCACACTAGGAAAAAAAAAAAAAACTTCACCAATTGCAGACTGGATGAATAAATCATAGTGTATCTGGGACACGAACTATTACACAGCCACGAGAATGAATGGACTCCACCTCTGCCTGACATTATGGATGAGTCTCATGTACTTCTTGCAATAACCCTAGGAATTGTTTGCAGTATTGCTTCTATCTTAAAGGTGAGGGAATCAAATCCAAAGAGGGTGTTAGTTGCCTGGGTAACTAGAAAACTACAGCTAGGATTCATAACCTGGCAGTTCACACTCTGTGCCCCATCCCGTCTCTAGCCACACAAGCACCAGGCATTTAGTGTATGTTCCACACTCCCAGAAGGGCAGGGCTGAGCTGGTGTGGGATGGCCTGCAAGAGAGGCCTACAGCTAACTTGGATCACATTGTGCCAAGTGTGTCATTCACATGACCTGAGGGTGATAATCCGTGCATCAGCCCATTTGCAGTAAGTACTGTCTTTGTGCCCATTTTTCAAAGGAGGAAATGCAAATGAAGACAGAGAGGAACATGGCTAGAATCATACAACTAGAATGTGGAATAGCCAGGATTCAAAGTCAAGTCTGGGTGCTCCAGAGTCTATGCCCTTCTCCTGCCCCTTCTTAGTGCCCCTCAGAGCAGCCACATCAGGGAAGGGATGCTCCTGGCCACAGGCTTTGTGTTCCTTATCAAAAACAACTTGGACACCAAACCCTTGAGACTTCATGTGGCCAGCTGGCTTCTGAGCAAACTGGGTGCTGTAAGTCGTCCTCACTCTGGTCAGAGAGTGGGGAACCTGTATATCAGTGGCTTTGCCCATGTCTTTCTGGGAATAAAACAACTGCTAATCAGTAGTCTCTGTGGCTTCTCAATGCCAGCATCAGAAGCACTAAGAGCCTGTTCTCAGGAAGACTGTGAGCCTGGTCCCCTTCTATCAGCTGGAGCTGGTGGGACTTGCCCCAGGGGAGGGAGGGAGCCTGTGCTGGTGGGATTCTTCCCTGAACTCTGAAATGAAACTGGAATAAGAAGGAAATCTGGACACTGTCACCCTCTGGATTGTGACGTTTCCTGCGTTGCCCAGTGCAGAGGCCTGGAGAGTCAAGCGTGTTTAACTCGAATGTGTGAGCGGAGGAGCGAGCTGGACATCGCTTCCTCTTCCCTCAATCGCAGTGTCATGGCCTCCAGCCCCTATTTGCTCTTGCTCTTCTCCTCCCTAGTGGGCCACTATCACCGCTCCCAGGAGCGAGCCCTTGCCAGCTGTCACTGTCCCGACAGCTGCTGAATATCACCGTGTCTTTGCAAATGCGTCACCTGTCTAGAGGACCTTTTTCTCCCTTAACGTAACAAGAGCGTCCTTGTTTCGGATGGCCCCGTTCAAGAGCACTGTCCTTGTTATCGCCCTGTAGGTCCCTGTCGCCTGCCCAGCACTCCTGAAACACTTCTGTTCGTTTCTGCACACAGATCCCCAGCTCTCACGGTGTCCTGAAGCTGTGTCTTCAGAGCAGCCTGTGAGCTCCTGCCGGGCAGAAGCTGAGGCCCGTTCACCCTCACATTCTTGGTGTCTAAGGGTAGCTGGCTTATGAGGCTGTGAGCGTCTGTAGGACAAGACCCCAAAGCAGAGGTTTGAGGCATGAGCTCGTGGTGCAGCCGCTGAGAAACCATGTTCCTCTCAGCCATCTTTCCCCTCCGTCATCCCATTACTGTCTCATTCACGTACGCCTTTTCTTGTCGTCATCACCATCAACACTACATAGTATAACTTTTACTTTTTTGTGCCAGGGATCGCACTCAAGGCCTTGCGCTTGCGAGGCAGGTGTGGCACCGCGGAGCTACAACCCCAACCCAGACATTATAGCTTGTCAGGGCCAGCAACAAGGTCCCTACCTCCACCTCAGCTTTCTTCCCCAGCTAGGCAAAGAGATGACAGAGTTATCATGTATCTCACTGGCAATAATCTGATATATATTGGAGTAATTGTGGGAAGGGAACAACAGTTTATCTTTGGCGTCTCCCAACTGCCACGATTGGTTTCGAGGGCTACCCAAAACTTTAATAGAACAAACTCTCTAAAAGTTGTCCTTGGTTTTCAGAACAATTTTTGGTTTGCAGGGAAATTGAGCAGATAATGCAGACAGTTCCCTCCTCCCACACCCCCAACCCTCATCCTTTCTCCTATTATTAACACCCTACTATGCTACATTTGTTATTTTCATGAGCCAGTATGAACACATTACTATTTATGTGTTTGATTTACCGTTTGTTTAGGCTTCCTTACTTTTTACCTAGTGTACACTCTTGTTATAGGACGCCACGTCGCACATAGTGGTCGTATCTCTTTAGTGTCCTCTCTGAGGTGACAGTTTCTCAGATTTTCCTTGTCACTTTTGACAGTTCTGAGGAGTAAAGTCTAGTCAGGCATACCATAGGCTGCCCTCTATTGGAGTTTTGTGATGTCTTTCCCATGAATAGATGAGGCTGTGGGTTTGTGAAAGGAAGATCAAGAGCTCAAGTGGCATTTTCATCACATAATATCAAAGTATAACGAGAACTGTCCTCCAAGCCTTAGCCAAAGTGACTCCATCCTGTGGCACACAGTCCTTCTGCCACCACCACATCTGCCAGGTGCTGAGGCTGTGTGCCAGGCAGCATCACACAGGGTCACCTGTCGTTTTTACTGGACAGTGTTAACTGAGGCTGGTGGTATTTCCTGATAAAGATGGGGTGAAAGTGGGGTGCACACAACTTTCCCAAGGGTCCTGCTGGCTCTTGACCCTGGCTTTATTGTTCTAATCAGTGCCTTATAAAACTACTAGCCTGGCATGGGGGCTGGCAGCGTGCAAGTTGTCTGGTGCTCTGTTAGGAAGCCCTAGCAAACAGTGGTCTCCAGGAGGGACTTGTCTTCATTGTTCTTTGGTCTGTCACCATCCTCTTGTAGTTTGGAGGCAGACATTCCTTTTACATCTCTCTGGGAAGTTTACAGTACACAAAAGGATAAGAAAAGTTTTTAAATGTGAGTGCATAACTATCTTCTCCAATTCATCAAATCATATTTTATTCTATATTCCCTAAGGTTTTTTTGTTTGTTTGGTTTTGTTTATATGGTATTGGGGGACCGAACCCAAAGCCTTTGCACTGAGCTATATCCCCAACTCTTTAAATAATAATTTGAGCCAAAGTCTTGCTAAGTTTCTAACTTGCACAGGGTGGACTGAAACTTGTGGTCCTCCTGCCCCAGCCTTGCAGAATGCTGGGATTGCAGGCGAGCGCCACCATGCCCGGTCACTACCACAGGTGATGGCTACAAGTTGCACCCACTTTCTTCTCCATCATCCATTCAACCAGTCATCAGTCTCTAAGATGCCACTGCTCCAGGAGCTTTGTTATTTTCCTCTTACCTCCTCCATACTGCCTGTGGCTAACCCTACACTACTCCCCATACGTGACTTTCATAGTCTCCTAACTGGTGTCCTTGATTTCTCTCTCCTTCCCAGAGCTGTCCCAGTGAACTACTGCTTTACCTCAACTCCATCTTCAGAAATCTCGCAATAGGTCCCAGTGACCTAGAGATTTTTTTAGAGCAAAATCCAACGCTCTTAAGATTCTCGCAATAGGTCCCAGTGACCTAGAGATTTTTTTAGAGCAAAATCCAACGCTCTTAAGATGCTAGCTCCAAATGCTTTCATTTCCTGTGGTCAATATCAGTACTCTCATTAATACATTAATGAGATTTTATTTACCTCAAAAAAGAAAAAAACCCTGATATTTCCTCCAAAACCTTCCTCCAAAAGAGTCAGAGAAAATGCCCATGTGTGGGGTGAGCAAACCTCATTAGGGATGCTTGTATCTCTATAGATCATGGCTTTTGGTGAGAAAAAATGCTATCTATGACCTAGACCTGGGTACCTAGGCTCTGCCCATCGGTGCATAGTTTGTATCAATTTAGAAAAGAGAAAAGGAAAAAAGGAAGGTAAGGAGAGAATGCACTTGCCCAGAAGTATTTATGAGCGTTCAACAAAATCTCGATTCAGTTTTATCTTTTAAGTGGCTTAAAACAAGAGCGTCTTTGATCTCACTGACTCTGTGGGTCAGGACACCTGGTGCAGTTTACCTGGCTCTTCCGGCTGAGGGCTTCTCATGGCCCCTCCCTGTCAAGAGGTCGTGTTCTCCATTCATTTTGCCACTTTGATCCCAAACGCTTTGAAAAATTCTCCAGTCGAACCTCATCTTCCTTAAACTTTTATAACACAGAGAGCCCCGGCCCTCCTCATGGGACGGCAGCTTACACATAAAGTTGAACGCCTTCTTGCTTGGGATAGCCCGTTGTCTTTTTCAGTAGATGTAAGAAGTGTCCCTTGGGCTTGACTGTGTATTAATGGCCGCCCTAAATTTTAATTAACGAAATAAATTGGCCTTCAAATTCCATCTGCCGGTTGCTCACGTTAGTCTACAATCTCCATTATTAGAGTGTAAAACCGCATGACACATCCGTGAGCTTCTCATTGACAGTTCCCAGGGAGTTCAGGGACTTTCTGGTCCAGGACCCCTTTTCTCTGTCATCTGCCGCTAGACACAAAGAAGGGCTTCCAGGTGGGGAAATGAGAGCAGAGGACGGAAACCGTGGACCCGAGAGTGCTCACGGCCACGGGTTTGGAGAAATGTCACTGGATTCATCAGTCAAGGAGATGAATGCTATCTCTGCATATTTATGAACACCGAACCATTAGCAGCTCAATGTAGCTGTGCTAGCTGTGGGAAAAAGCAGAGACTGTGCAGAAATAGTCGCCACTGATTTGGAAACTGTTTTATTTCCTGAACTCTTAAATAATGAAACTATTTTCTGAGCAGGGAAGAGGAACTGTTAATCCAAGCTGAGAAATATTCACAGATCATCATCTAATAGAAGCAGCAGCTGCAACCAAGCCACTGGTGTTTTCCAAGTCTGGGAATCCCAGTTATCCACGGCAGAGAGAGTTTCAGTCTTACCCTGACTCTTGATCACGCTAATGTTCAAGTTGCCAGCAGTAGATGTAAAGATTCTTTCTCAACAGACCAAGACAGGATGTGAGAAATAGGAAGAACACGAAGGCTAAACATGTATGCAATTCTACTTTATCCACACGAGCTTAGTTTTGCCTCTTCTTCATGCTGGCTGTTCAGAAATATACATACACAAGTGTGAAAGCTTTATCATACATGCATGGATCAGCCACTGTGTCTCTCCACTGAGGATCCCAACTTTGTCCTCTTTAATGGAAAAGCTACAAATACTCTGAAAGTCTCCTCTTTCATGTCCTCTCCATGTCATGACAACCTGGATTATTCAGGAGAAATTATTTGACTTGGGCTGGGTATTTAGCTCAGTGGTTCTGGCATCTGCCTGGCAAGCACATGGTCTTGAGTACGATCCTCATTACCACAAATCACAATGCTGGGTGTGGTGGCTCATGCTTGGAATCCCAGCACTCAGGAGGCAGAGGCAGGAGGACTGCTGAGTTCAAGGCTGGCCTGGGCTACATAGTGAGCTCAGGGCCAGCCTGAGCTACAAAGTGAGACACTGTCTCAAAAAAAAAATAAGAAAGAAAGAAAAATTATTTGACTTAATAGTCAGCAATATTGGTATTACTCTATTTTAATTTTTATTTCTCCCTACTCCCAATTCCTACAGAGTTATTTTTTGTAACTCTTGACATAACTTTAGATTTTACTTTGAGTTCACATCCCACCAAAGTCACCCTTTCAAAGTCATAACCACCTCCAGAAGGTCAGCCACCAGGATCAGATCACATCAGGGTCCTCACCTGCTGCCATTAGCCCTGCCATTTCCACATCTGCTTGGCTAATGAAGTCAGGGGCCTGAGAACTCCCCAAAGCCTCAGAGTCGGTCTGATGGAGAGATGAAGGTTATAGAGTGTTTTAAAATTTAACTTTCTGGTTTCTTACTGATGTTCAGCCCAGTTGGCTTAGGGAAGAACACTGGTGCAGTGTCTGCCTCGGTTTCTGGCCTCTTTCCTCTTAAAGACTTGGGTTCCACACAGGTGTCACTTATCTGCATAATGAACCTGCGGACAGCAGTGTCCCAATAAGAGCCAGCAGAGGGCAAGTGTGTCAGACAGGAGCTCTGCAGTTTACAAAGGGCATTCATACCACAACTTCCCTTGAACCCATGAGCAGTTTAGAGTTGGAAAAGCAGGTACCACAGCATTTGACTCCTGTTACAGACTTCGGAACTCCTGGTCAGAGGACAGATCACTTGTCCAGGATGATCTGTCTAGTAAGTAGCAGAGCAGGGCTTTAAGTTCTAAAACTCATTCTATTACATCATGACCGATGACCCGTGGAAGGGCCTACATCTCAGTCTGTGTACATTCCTGGCAGTTCATGCTGCCTGGCACTCGGAGGTGTTCAGAAAGCTGAGTGTGGTCATGCATCACGTGAGGCCTGCGCTCTGGGAGGGTGTGGCAGGAGGACTACAAAAAGCCAAGCTCAGCCTGAACAATTTAGCAAGACTGTCTCAAAATAAGAGTTAAAAAGGGTGGGAGGTGAAGAGGTGAGGATGCAGCTCAGGGTGAAGGTTCCTAGTACATCCCCAATGCTGAGAAAAGAAGCTCATAATATTGGTTAAATGAGGAAATGAATGATACAACTGATAACTCATTGCATTGTCTGGTAGGTCTTAAGATTACCAAAAGATACTTTTGTAAATGGTAGAGCACCAATAAAGGTAATCATTATGATTTTGTTGCTTTTTGTGTTGTGTCTGTACCAGCAGGCACTTTGCCAGTTTCGGCCCACCCAGGTGGGCTGAACCCCTTTCTTTCCATTGTGATGCCTCAGATATGAGCCTTTCTCTTGAAGGCTTTATTCATTTCTTCATCTCATTTTTTAAAAATAAATTTAAATTTTGAGACAAGATATCAAGTCACTGAGTTGCCCACGCTGGGCTCAAACTTGTAATCCTCTTGCCTCAGTTTTCTACAGCAGTAGTGCCAAAGGTATGGCATGGGTGTTGTTTGTCTTTCCCTTTTCCTTTCTTTCTTTCTTTCTTTCTTTCTTTCTTTCTTTCTTTCTTTCTTTCTTTCTTTCTTTCTTTCTTTCTTTCTTTCTTTCTTTCTTTCTTTCTTTCTTTCTTTCTTTCTTTCTTTCTTTCTTTCTTTCTTTCTTTCTTTCTTTCTTTCTCTCTTTCTTTCTTTTTTTGGTACCAGGGGTCAAAGTTGGGATCTTATGCTTATGGAACCACTGAGCTAAATCTGCAGCCCTGTTTGTTTTACTTTTAGGACAAAAGATATTTATATATGAGTTATTTATTCTAAACTAAAACCTCAGTGTTCAGGTTTAATCATAGTATTGGCATCGTACATTAAGTAAGTGGGTTTGGGGCTACAGTTTGAGCACTTGCTTCTAAAGGGTTCATCATCACTCCCTACAGTGTTGGGGTTACAGATATGCATCCCCATGGCCAATTCGTCATCTCAGTTCTTATGACTCTCTCTCTAGGGTTTTTTTTTTTTTCGTAACTTCTTCTTCTTCTTTTTCTTTTATTCTTGTTACTAAGAAAAGGCCATAATTCTTGAAATTTCTATTAGACTCCACTTAAAAGAGTGAGTGGAGGGCCGGAGATTTAGCTCAGTGGTTGTGGCGCCTGCCTAGAAAACACAGAGTCCTGGGTTTGATGCTGAGACTTGGTCACGTTCTTGATCTCAGTTTCTCCATTTTTAAACTGGAACTAACCTCCCTCACCCTACATTACTTCTCACATGATTGTAAGGATGACCTACTTTATGATGTTATAAAAGGGATAGAAATAAAGATGAACTTCTTAATAGTTGTGGCCTGGGGACATTTACTTGGCTTGGAAAATACACAACTATGGATCTTGCTCTCTGTCCCTTGTGTCTGACTTAGTTCACATGGTCTTGAATGCTTGGGTACCTGAGAGGTGTATGCTTATATGAATGAATGGGTGAACTCTTAAATTTTTCCATCTATATAATAGGATATTACAATGATCAGAACTAAACAAATTTTATTGGATTCAAACCAATCATTTTCTTCTCTTTTAGCTTATCTGGTCTGGGATTCTCACAAATCCTTCGGTTGTACCTCCTTCCTTCTAAACCCAAAGTTGTAGCTTACCTCTATTTTCTGCTTTACGTGGTACTTAGCTTGGTCACTTTCAAGTTTTTTATTCTTAAGGATCTAAAATTAAATTTTATCTCAGAAGTTATCATCCTCATCCTGGGTAAACCCCAGGGTTTGATGAGTTGCTTACAGCGATGCGCCCCGAGCCGGAAGCCAGCCTCTCCTTTCCTCTGGTCTCTGGACCTCGAGCTTGTTAACAGTTGGCTGCCAGTGCCTCTGAGGAGGAAGTACTCACTGAACAGCTGTCAGATATGCTAAATAAACAAAAGAAGGGAATTGAGCGCTTTTGGTAATCCCACAGTGACTGGCACAATCTTCTCATCATAGTTTCTACTGAGAGGTTCCCCCAGGAGCCTCATGGCTCATAGGCTGGGCTTTGGGAGATGACTGGAATATGGGAGTTGCTAACTGACTTGCTGCTAGGAAGTGGGGCCTGGTTAGAAGAGATGGGCCACTGAGAGCATGGATTTAAGGGTTTATCTCCACCCCCGGCTCCTTCTTTGGCTTTCTGCTTCCTGTCTGTCGTGGGGTAAGCAGCTCTCTGCTACTGCCCTGCCCCTCTGCCATTCTGTCTTGCTTTGGAGCCAGCCTCCTATAAGCCAAAATGAACATCTTCCCCTGCTGTCTTGTATCTTGGCAACACAGAGGGAGCATTAAACATAGTGCTTAATGAGTCAGCCAGAGGGTGAAGGGACTAAGTTCCATTGTTCCTTCAATGACTGGTTCAAGTACAACCTCCTCGGAAGGACTCAGGATCACTCCATCTGACCGCAGTCTTTGCCATCATAACAACCCTCATGCTTCTTGAAGGTTTTTAAGTCATCACAGTATTATTTGTCCTGAGGTGCATTGTGTGTCGTGCATCGATTCTTGCATATCTGTGTGTCTCACTGTCCTTGAATCTAAGCTCTCTCCAGGGACTGACTCAGATATCATGGGGCCTGATGCACATACAGTCTGGGTATATATGTCTGCTGCATCCATAATTGTATAATTTATATTATCAAGTACTTTCTTAACAGAAGACAACTTTGCTTTCTCTGGGTACTGACAAGAACCGAATTCTGTGCCTATGATTGCACATACTTCATGGTGGATTGGAAGGATTTTTTGCTGACCTCTGACCTCTTTTAAATGTTAGGCCTTTCCTACTGTGATTCCAGTTTGGGAGCTGTATGACACTCTCTTAGTGTGAATCAATCTCTGGGCCTGGATGTTCATGTCTGTTCATGTCCTTCACCAACAGCTTAGTGTCTCCATTTGACAAGATTTTCTCTCCAGCCCTCGTCTGGCAGTGTGCTCCTGTTAGGAGTCTTTGGATTTGTATTTTTTAAGAGTCCAAAACCAGAATAAAATCTGCTTTTAAATTCTCTTCCAGCCTAGACATATGTTAAGACATATCGATTGATCCTTAGGGCATAGGGGAAGATATATTTTCCTGCTACAAGCAAGACAACAAGTAACTAAATGTGACACTCTCGGCTTTTGTCCCTAGGCCCTGTGAAAGTGTTATAATTGAAAGCATTAAAAATCTTCTCATTGTTGAACTTGAATCTAATGTCCTGCTGAAGTCTAGTACTATAAATTAAATGAACAGAAATCACAGATCAAGGGGCAGATGTACAAGATGGGGCACTGTAAGTACTTCCCAAGTACTTACAGGGTGGGAGGACAAGGGGCTGTGTTATCCTCAGTTAGGACCTTAGGTGCAGGTCCTCCAGACCCAAATCCTGCTGCGTGTTCCCTGTGTGGCACATCACTTTACACTTTCGGGCCTCTTCATTCATGAATGGAAAAGAGCAGTTCTCCATGATTTGTGTCCTTGAAGCTCTTAGCACAGTAGCATCTAGTAAGTGCTGCAGCTTGCCTTCCTTTGCCTTCCCTCCCTCCCTCCCTCCCTTCCTCCCCCCTCCCCCCTCCCTTTCTCCCTTCCTAACTTCTTACCTTACTGGAATTAAACCCAGGCCACAGAACTGAGCTACATCCCCAACCCTTTTTTCCTTTTAAATTTTGAGGCAGAGTCTTGCTGAGTTTCCCAGGCTGAGCTTGGAACTTGCTGCATTCTTGCCTCAGCCTCCCAGAAGGTTGGGATCGTAGGTGTGTACCATTATGCCTAGTACATGTATTATTTCTTTACTTTTAACATTCTTCTCTCTTCTAGGTCTATCTATGTATCTAGATGCCTGCTGTCTTTGGTTTATTAACCTTTGGACCAGAATTCAGCATCTTCAGCTGTTTTCCAAGGGAAAAAAATCTTTTGATATCTGGAGCTGGGGCTTAATCATCCTCTGCTCTCAATGCTTAAAAGAGGCATTTTGTGCATAATAATCTCTTCCAATTACTTAGCAATCTACTGTTTATGAAGTCTTTTTCTATGCTATTTATTCTTTGAGATGACTCTGACAGCCCCCTAACCTCGTGCTCCCTGGGCTTTGCTTTTTTGTCCTCTCTCCTTAAGCCTGGTCAGCAAATGCCTTCCACTGGTGGCCCCGTGACCTGTGAGAATCTGCCTCCTGTAAGCACAGCCGGCTCCTGGCTTGTCGCTTAGACCTCATCATCAGGGTTACTTCAGAGAGTCCACGAGTTCGTCCTCTCAGCCCTTCTCCAGAGTTATGCTCCCTTTTACTATTTCATGGCACTTTTACTCTCTGGTATTTTACTTTTCCATGCAGAGTCTCATTCTAGATTATACGCTTTACAAGGACAAAAGTGCTGTCCATATCATCTTTTTCGGGATATACATTCTCAACAGGGTCGTCACACCTCTAAAGGGGCGAAAATTGGCTCCTGAGGTTGCAAAGGAAACCTGATTCTTTTTATGTGTAGAGGGAAGATATTCACAGAGTACCTGAACAAGGTCAGAGCATATGCATAGTACCAAACATGGGGCATAATGAGGACAAGGACGTGTAAAAAGCTCCTTTGGGACTGTTGACAAAAAACAGACAAAAGTATGAGTACACTGTCTCACAGTAAAGAACAGTGCTGAGCACGTAGTAGGCTCACAAATACCCCATTTTAGTGAAGGCTGTGTACCTTTTAATAGCTGCAGAAGCTGGAGTTCAAAGGGGTGAAGTAGCTAGGTTCAGGACATGAAAGTAACAGACAATAGGTCCAAATCTTCAACCTGTTCCTGGGTTTTATGTTTTGTTTTCCAAGCCACCTATTAAGTGCTCGATACATGCCTTTTGAGTTGACTTGGGCATATTAGACATTCCCACAAGAGCGAGCGAAAGAAATATATTTTTTATGCAACACAGCAAATGATCTCAGAAAGTCATTCTGTTCAGAGCAGCCCAGATAATCTTCTTCCCCAGGGTGCATTAATGATGTACTATATGTGGCTCATCTTAAAAATGGAAGTCAGGGGAGGAGGAAATAATGAGAATTAAGTTGTGTCATATACTGGTACAAATTCTCAATGTGGAGTGTAATTGTGATGTGTGTATATATAATGTACCAAAAAAAAAAAATGGAAGTCAGTTCCATCACCTACTGCCGGGGAAATAGGTGTGAAAAGGCGAACAACAGTGTCGGTGGCTTAGTAAATATTTCTCAGCATCAGAGGGCCAAAGAAAATAATTAACAGTTTCACTTATTCAGTAGTCAGGTCTGATGGCTTAATAAGTGTTTATGTGCAAACAGTGCAGGGCGTGTTGGCTGCGGTATTTCTTCTCAAGTCTTGGAATTTTACTATTAGATACACCAACCTTATTTTTTCTTCTATATTGATTTTTCTATGGATATTTGCCTTTTGTCACAGCAATTGCTGAAAACTCAGCTTTGAACGGAGTTTGTATCATTGGGAAAGGTATAATGATCTCATGTTGAAACGGAGCCACCTCTAGCTAGAGGCCCGCACGGCATCCAGCAGATGTGACTGTGATTCTCTCAAAACTGAAAGATCCCGAGACACTCCTGTGAATTCTCTCTGCTACCCCGGGGTGTCTCATTATACAGTTTGAGAACAGTGGCGGTGGACCAAGGCCAGACACGATGCTGGCTTGAGATAGAGCTGTGGCAAGGGAGTTGGAAAGAAGTGGTAAATTTTGAAGAAAGAAAAATGTAAGACTGAAAAATGGGAGGCAGAGAAAATCGATCCAAAAACATTGAAGAACAGGATGTGGAGATGGAGGAAAGAGGTCTTGAAGTTTGGAGCCTGGATGACTAGAGAACTCCTCTCTAGCAGGCAGCTTTTGGGCTTCTGCGCAGCACACCTCTACGCTCCAAGTATTCCCCACATAGGAGTGGGCTCGGAGAGAGATACAAAGTGGGGGGGCGGGTGGACAAGCAGGGAGCAGGGTTGACTTTGGAACATTTGGATACCAGAAGTAGAAAAAGGCACGTCTAAAGTGAAGGAGAAAAGTCAAGTTTTTATAGAGGGAGAAGGCATAAATGAAGGGAGTTTAAGCCTCCAAAAGAAACAGAGAGGTTGATTCTGCTCCGGTTCTGTTTGACTCTCTGGGGTGAAGTTTTCAGCAAATTCTCTCATTTGAATGGATGAATAGATTTCTCCACTTTGCAAAGAGCGTCAGTTAGGCAAAATAGAGCAGTGAAGGGGGAGGGAAGCTAGCCTCGCTGGCAAACTTCCACCTTCTTCCGGAGTCCTCCACTGAAGTAGTGCCTGTGCTCCAGAAGAGGGAACCGCAGCACAGAGAGGCGAGGCAGCAAGCTCCGGGTGCCTAGTAAGTGGCAGGACTTCTCACCTCCTAGTGCTCCGAGCACCAAGATTCCTACCTGGATTGATCAGAGATGCTTTAAAATCTTTGGCTGGTGGCTAAGGCCAAGTGACCTCCTTAAACATTCTGAGGTTTGAAAAGTCTTCCCCTCCTCATGGCTCACCGCCTCAGATTCCAGCTCACTGCCTCAGATTCCTGCTCACACCTCTGTAAGAATGAGGCCCTGTACTCTGTCTCTTATCCAATCTAAGTCCAGTATCTCTCGGAGTCAGGCAGTGCTTGCTAAGGGTGAGAAGTCTTCATCATTTTGGTAAGTCTCTTTAGGGGAAATGTTAACATGAGGGATTCTCAAAGTTGATCTCCTTTTTAATATTGTCAGTTAGCCTTCAGTGAACTGTCCAGTTTTGGGTGAGTGGTTTCAGCCAGCTCTGTCTTGTCCTGAGAAGGCTCCTTCCCTGCCTGTCCCCAGACCATCTGGCTCATGCTAAGTGCATCAGCGGGTTCAGGCTCCCTCACTGTGTGGCTGCTGATGGGCTCTGAGGAACGGCAGCAACTGTCACTGACTGTTGCTCGCAACAATCATAGCGAGGCCTCTGGTGATGGGGGGTTATTTTACATCTGAGAATGAGGGACTGTGAGACTTTAAATAAACCATTTCTCTCCCTGGATAATGTACACTTTAAGTTAAGTACATCTTCTATTCTGTATACTTCAACATTAACATACTTCTGTCCATATTTACAGCTATTCTTTTCTTTGTTTCACTTACTCTCGCTTCCTTCCTTTCTTGCTCTCCTCTCTCTCTCTCTCTCTCTCTCTCTCTCACTCTCATGTGCAGTACCGGGAATTGAACTCACAACCTTGCATTTGCAATGCAGGCTTCAGTGCTGCTGAGCTAAGTCCCCAGCTCCTCCTCTTTCTTATGTGTCCCTCAGGTTAAATGAGCATGAGATGTGGATGGCATCAGAAGACGACTTGGTTTTTGTCTTCTAGTCTGTCTTTAAGTTTTCTCTGTGGGGAAATATTTTTCTCCTCAGGGGCAAACTCATTTAGACAGTCAGAGCTTCTGAACCCTCTTAGATGTCAAAACAGTCTCAATACCGTTGCCCAAGTGTTCTGTCTGAGGTGATTTGCCACAACTTCCCACTTCATTTGCAGATGCAGTCTGTCTCCTCTTGTAGCTCGGGCCTGCTGTAATACTTGGCAATTAGTAATGAGAGGTTTTTCATTCTTGTTTTACTTTAAATCTTGGAAACATAGTTTATATGCTTTACTTCACGTTCCAATTAGGACCAGTCACATATCAAGTACTCAATAGTCACCAGTAAATGATAACTGTAGTAAACAACACAGCAATAGGCTGTAAGATCCACAGGCAAAGTCGGTGTCTGTCTTGTTGATTGCTATATACAAAAGTACTTGGCATACTATAGGTATTAAATATTTAACTGAATGGAAATACAATTGAAATAATATCTTTTTTTTGAGACAGGGTCTCGCTTTGTATTTCAGGTTGGCCCTGAGCTCACTATGTAGCTCAGGCAAACCTTGAACTCAGCAATCCTCCTGCCTCTGCCTCCCGAGTGCTAGGATTATAGGCTTGAGCCACCAAGCCTGGCATTTGTGATATGTGGTACTGATTGGCAGTAGGTGTGAGCCGCCATGCCCGGTATTGTTGTGTGTGGTACTGGGGATTGAACCAGGAACCTTGTGCTTGCTATGCAGGTGCCAGAACCACTGAGCTAAATCTCCGGCCCCTGAAGTAATAAATTATCAAGGGAATCATTGCACAGCTTCCCATAGCAATTCGAGTCTAAATTATTCAATTCTGTAACAATTAGTTTGCAATTTATTTATTCCTCGAACATTTAAGCTCCCGGAAAGAGGTGTCTTTGTCTTGTCCGTTACTATACCCTTAAAATCTTGCACAGTTCCTAGTACTGTGATGTGGAGATTCATGCCACAAATAGTGTTCGCTCACAGGCAGTTACTTTTGTAGGTATTGCCCATCAGCTGGAGACTGGATAAAGAAGATGTGGTTTTTTTTTTTAATAAAATGGAGTATTACTCTGTAAAATACCATAGTCTTGTAGAGATCACATATAATAAAAAGTAAACAGGGTTATGGGAGAAATAAAGACGGTGGCATGACGGGTATAATGGGAGAGTACGGACACAAAGAGCCAGGGTCAGGGCTGTCTGATTGTGTCTTCACTACAGTCCTTTCTCACAGTTCTTTCTCTATTGCAGCCACATTAGTCTGTAATTTTCTCAAACAGCTCAAACCCATTTCTGTCCTTACCTTTCGGTTTCCTTTGCCTCTACTCCTCTGTCTCTCTGTCTCTGAGTCTCTGAGTCTCTGTCTCTCCCTCTCGCTCTTTCCTCTAACTGGCATCTCCAGGACTCCTCACTCTCAACACTCCATCATATGACCACTTTTTAAGATCCTGTGATCTTGTGTGTTCATCTATTATCTTTCACAACAGAAGCAAAGCTCCAAGGTGTGAGAAACTGTCTCTGAAAATCGCAACCTTTCAGAACTTGGAAAAGTGACTCTATAATAAATACATGATTTATATTTGTGATCAACAGTTATTTATTAAATGGACGAATGAATGAAGGTCCAGAGTTTAGTCTTTGGACGATACCTTAAGACATGATTGGGGTTTCTGAGAAGGAAGAGTGGGTTAATGTGTATGGAACTTAATCTCTTGGACTGTCTTAGGCACCTGGCAACCTGAGTATTTTTTTATTTTTAAATTTATTTATTTATTTATTTTAACCTGAGTTTTATTTACAGTTTCTCTGAGAATCTTACAGGTTAAGTGGACACAAATTTTTGCACATAATTTGATTGGAGAGTGATTCATGGACCTCCAGAAGTGCAAGGACCTCAGGTTGAAAATTCCTGTGGGAACGGATATTTCCCACACCAAACCAAGAGGCAAGTGCTTCATGAGATAATGCACAAAGCGGTCTTTGAAGAACTAGCAGGTGCCTGCTAGTTCTGGGGATAAGGTTATCCCATGAATCCTTGGAAAGCTGTGCGCGGTGTGCGTGGTGGTTGCCAAGGACGCTCACATTGTCCAATCGTTGCTCATTTTATTAGGCGGTGAGCGGTTGCTGTAGTAACGGACAGTAACAGCTCCAGGGCGGCGCGAAGAGGAAGCTGGCTTCTTTGAAGCAAGGTAGGGAGTCGGTTGGTAGTGGAGTCCATAGTCGGACACGGGGTCCTCTGCAGGGAACTCGCTGTGGAGTTGACGTGGGATCCGGGGTGCGCCGGGGTCAGGGGTCCACGCAGTGATTTTTGGCCTCAGAGTGCGGGGTCAAAAAAGTCCCCGGATGGTCGGTTTGCCTTCCGCACCCTCCCTTGATCCTTTCTTCTAACAGCTGTTAAAGTTGTTGGACTTCCCACTGAATTCCGCTCCTGGGATTCTCCAGCCAGGCAGGTGGCAAGGGGCGGGGGTTCCTGCGAAGACAGCAAGCCTGGAAATTGTCTTTCAACTTCAAATTGTCCCTGAGGCCTCGGATGAAGTCACTTTTCATCTTTTCTCACCAGGAAAATGGGAAAGCATTCTCTTAAGATGATGGTGGGAACCAAATGCGTGACCAGCGTCTCCTCAGAGGTAGTTCATTTGGTGATCTCCTCTCAGGCCTCGTAAAGTGAATGTAATAATGACCAGCAGCTTTTGTAGTTCCTCAGATTGGGCTCAGAAAACGGCCCATGGTCGGGGCCAGGGAGTGGTTCTCTGTTGGACCTGTACTCTGCTGGCTGCAGGGCCCCAACCTCCAGGTGGGCTCACCTGTTTATCTGGGAGTTTCTCACCCCCTAGCTCTCTTGTGGCTTGTCGTTTTCATTTCGGAACTCTACAACCAGCGTGTATTTCATCTGGCCATTCTTTCCGAGGCTCCCTTTCTCCTTAAAACAATTGCAAGACAAAACCTTCTCTCTGATGAAAATATACCCTGATTCATCTGTTTCTCTTTGTTAGGTTTAGAAATATGAGCTTATCTCAGTGGCACCACACCTGCCTGGCAAGCACAAGGTTCTGAGTTTGATCCCTAGTACCAGGGGGAAAAAAATCTAGGAGAATAAAGCAGCAGCAATTCAAGTCAGAAACTGAACCATCAGAAGGCTTTAATTGTGAGAACACTTAAGACAATTTCATAAAATTCTTATTTGTAGATGTTTCCCATTTGTCTCCATAAGTTAGTAGAAAGATACATCAATCAGTTCCATTATATCTTTGATCTTCTAAATTTTCCTGTGGGCCTCATTCCTGGGAATGTTGAGGAGACTGTTGTCATTTGTGTGGCCACCTAGACATGGTACTCTGCTTGGCATCATTTATGCCTTCCTCCTGTGGTTTCTCCAGTCTGCACAGTTGTTCCAGCATTGAATTCACTAATATATTCAGGATCATCTCACCTCTTTCTATCACGAAGCCCTGTGATTGGAACACCAAAGATTATCACCTACTTAAAAGATTGTTTTTCTGTCTTCTGGCTTAGCTAAGTATGAAAGGAGTTAAAATTTCATCTTTCCCATTTGTGCAACTCTTTTGGGTCTTATTGGAGAGAGTGTACTTGGCCCAGAAACTCATCAGCAGTTGACACTCGCTTTTCAAAAAAGTTTTTCTGATGGGAAAATAATGGTTATCACTTTGATATAATTTACATTTCCCTGATTATTGGTGAAACAGTCTATGATTGCTGTCTGAATTATTTTTCTTGTTACTGGGATACAATACTCAATACCACAAGTTAAAGGAGGAAAGGTTTACTTCAGCTCATGATGTGTAGACCTCCACAGTCAACTGGCTCCAAGGTAAGGTGGCATGGCAAAGGGGCATCACAGAGGAGAACAGTTCATGGAGTGGCAAGCAGGAAGGCAACGAAGTAGCAAACAGCAGGAGCAGCAACCTGCCTTTTTTCTCTCCCTTTATACTTCATCCACACAACAAGCCCATTGATTAGTGCCTCCCACACCTAGGGTGGGGCTGCATCATCCATGCCTTTAATCCCAGGATCATGCCTTCAATCAGTTTCACACCCTTACCCCACCGTCTTCAAAACTCCCCGCTCATGGCCACATGAGGCTTTGGCAGTACATATAACAAGTACAAGCCATAACAATCGTTGACTGTTTATAATTATTGTAATGTGAATAACCTTTATTTAACCCAATTTTAAATTTGACTGCCTTTTTAGCAGGATTACTGTACATATGCAAGCTATTGATACTTTGTATGTTATGATGCGATATAATATTTTCTCTGTGTATTCTTAGCTATTTTGTAATGTCAGCTTGTTGACATGATTTACATAGAGTAAAATTCACTGGTTTTAGTTATATAGCTCTATATATTGGTTTTGAATATATAGTCTGGTAACCACCACAACAGAATGATTCCTCTAGCTCAAAAAGTCCTCTTGTACCTGGTTGTTGCCAGTCCTCTTTCCCTGCCTCTAACTCATGGCAACAAATTATTTGACTTCTGATTCTGTGCCTTCTAGAATGTCATATAAATGGAATCATAACATATATCAAACTTTTTGTCTGGCATTTTTATTTAGCAAATTGCTTCTTTTTTTTTTTTTTTTCTTTTTTGAGACAGGGTCTCGCTTTGTAGTTCAGGCTGGCCCTGAGCTCACTGTGGTGCCCAGGCAAGCCGCCGCGAACTCAGCAATCCTCCTGTCTCTGCCTCCCAAGTGCTGGGATTACAGGCGTGAGCCACCACGCCCGGCACAAATTGCTTCATTTTAAAAATACATTTTATTCTATTTCATTCCCCCGTCAGGCTCTCTCCCCTTCCCATGTACAAATAGCAAATTGCTTCTGAGGTTTATGCTGTGGTTATATGTAACAATGGTGTATTCCATCTTATTGTTGAGTACTGCTGAATGGATGTACCACTAGATGATAGACAATTGGGTTGCTTCGAGTGATAAATTTGGTGGTGATGAATAAATAAATCTGCTACATTCATTCATGTATGTATAGGCCTTTGTGTTTTATTAATTTTTTGATACATAACTGAGTAGAATGACTAAATCACATGGTAAATATGTTTAATTTTATAAGAAACTGCCTGACTGATTTCTAAAGTGATTGTCCTTTTTTGCAGTTTCCACAAGCATAGTATGAAAGTTTCACTTGCTCTATAACTTTCCCAGGAGGTGATAATTTTGTTAATTTTAGCTATTATTCTAGGTGCACAGTGGTATCACATTAAAATGCACATTTTAATTTGCATTTACCTAGTGATTAATGACAATGAATAACATATGCTTATTTGTTAGTGTGTCTTTGGTGAATAAGTTTAGTGAATTTCTCTTGTGAGGTTTGTTCATATCTGCTGGCTTTATTTTATCCAGTTATTTAGTTGTGTTGATATTGAGTTGTAAGACTCTCTCTGCTAATTATATATAATTAGAATATTAGCATATAATATATATTTGTCTAATTTTACATATATATATTATATATATGTTTACAGGTAGATTTGAACTCAGGTAGTTTGAGTCCTACTTTGTTCTTATTTTTCAAAATTGACCTACCCTGGTTCTTTTACTTTTTCATATAAATTGTAGAGTTAAATTGTTGATGTGTATAAAAAGTGCTGTTGGGACTGTGACTGGATTTCATTGATTTGTAGGTTGGGGAGAATTGAAATCTTAGCAATATTGACTCTTCCAGCACATTATATCATCTTTTCTTTAGGACTTTTTAATTTTTCACTATCTTATAGTTTATGGCATAACTACTTTTGCATATATTTTATTACCTTATATCTAATTCATGCTTTTTAATCCTATTGCTTATGATGCTGTTTTTAAATCTTTGGTTTCTAGTTATTCATTGCTAGTATATAGAAATGCAGTTGATTTTATATATCGACCTTGTGTGTTGAAACCTTGTTAATGCATTTTATTTGTTTTGGTAGCTTTTAGGTGCAGCTTTTTAAATTTCTAATTTTAATGTATGGGATAGAGTAGTGAAGGAATCTTGATTATTTACATTGGGTAACCAATTGTTCAGCACTTTTTTATTGCCATGCCCATACTTTCTCCTATGACTTATTACTGTCATAAATCAGATGCCCCCAAATCGATCTCTTTATTTCATGAATTATAATTTTAATTTGTATAAATTAAAGTGAGACAACATTCATTGCTTAATACAGTCAATGTTCATTTCATCCTGCTGATATATTTAGTGTTTTCCATCCTCTTCGTTTTTTTTTTCTATCTTAGTCCTTCCGTTTAGAATCACATTTCTTCTATCTGAAATGCATCTTTAGAGCTCCTTTAATGAAAGTATGCTAACTGCAGTCTCTCTGGAAATTATATTTTCTTGTTTCCAGAATAGTATATTTACTGGTTTGATACTGAGATTACCAGCACACTAACAATTGCTTTTTCTTTCTACCTTATCTTTAGCAAGTCGGTCATCTAACTCTTACTACTTTGAAAATATTGTCTTTTGGCCACATCCACCTCTCTCTTCTTTTAGAGCTTTTATTGGTCTTTGATGTTTTACAGTCTTACTATGATGTATTTGGATGGATATTTATTTTCATATAATTTATATATTGCACTGCACCAGATATGGAAAACATAAAACTATTATCTATTTATGTAAACATTTTAATGTTTTCCCCTCTAAGAATTGCTTTAGCTGTACCCTACACATTTCAATATATTGTATTTTTATGTTCCTCCAATACATTATATTTTATACTTTCTCCTGTAACTTCTTTTCCAGGTGAATTATTTAGTAGTGTGCTTTTAAAGTACAAATGTTGTTGGGGTTTCCCAAAAATCTTTTGTTTTAGATGTCTAGTTTAATTCCATTATGCCAGAAAAAATATCTTATATGATTTCAGGTCTTTTAAGTTTTGTATTTGTTTTATGGTTCAGGATATAGTCTTTTTTTTTTTTTTTTGAGTCAGGGTCTCACTTTGTAGTTAAAGCTGGCCTTGAGCTCACTATGTAGCCCAGGCAAGCCTGGAACTCAGCAATTCTCCTGCCTCTGTCTCCAGAGTGCTGGGATTACAGGTGTGAGCAACCATGCCCTGCACTGTGGTATGTAGTACCGTTTGCTGGTGGGCGTGAGTCACCACACCCAGTATTGTATGTGGTTATCTGGGATCAAACTCAGGACCTAGGCAGGCACCAGAGCCACTGAGCTAAATCCCTGGACCAGAATATAGTCATTTTTTAAAGTTTAAAGATCTCCTTCCATATTTCTTGATGTGTGGGTCTGCTGGAAATACATTCTTTCAGCTTTTGTTTGAGAAACACTGTACCTTCACTTTTGAAGGATATTTTCACTAGAGAAATTTAAGTAGGTGTTTTTCTCTTTCAGGATTTTAAGACTTTCATAGCTTACACTGCAAGTCAGCTGTCAGTTTTATGGAAAGAAATGTTGTTGTGCCCCTCCCCCTGTGGCTGATTTTAGGATTTTTATCTTTCATTTTTGTTGTCAGCAGCTTTACTATGATATGATTAAATGTATTCTGATTGGAAGAAATTCTTGCAGCTTCTTGGATCTTGTGTTAGTCCATCTCCTTTATGAATTTATTTATACTCGTTTATGTAGTTCTTTCAGCTGTTGTCTTAACCCTAGTGTAATATCCCTCATTTATTTTGGAAAACTCTTAGTTATTAATTTTGAAATACTACTTGTCCCCTTCTTTCTTTTCTTTTTGTAATTACATGTGTGATAGACCATTTAACTGTCTTTCATGTCTTCTATGTCTCATTCCTTTATTTCTCACCAGTGCCTTAAGCATTTTCTACTGATTTTATCTGAGTTAGTTTTGTATTCTTCTGTGTCAAATCCCTGCAGAATCTATCCATTGTATTTTTCAGTTTAAAATTTTTTCATAGATTTCAGAGCTCTATTAAAATTCTCCATTTTCATCTGTTTTCCAGGTTTTTCTATTTCTATATTTAAACTACTTATTTTAACCCAAGCATCCACCCCTGCATCATGTGTATGTTCCTTTTTGGTTATCAGTCATATTTATTTTTTCTGCTCATTGTGTGAATTTTGACTATCTGCCAAAATCTTTCATTTAAAAGAACATTTAGGGTCATGATATTATTTTCTGCAAATAGTTTGCTGACATCTATAGTCACCAAGGAAGCTGAACTGGGTGCTTGCTAAACTGCAGTTTAGTTACACTTGGTGTCTCTCTCTGGTTTGCCCTGGCTTCTTGATTATAACTTTTTTTTTTGAGACAGGGTCTCGCTTTGTAGTTCAGGCTGGCCCTGAGCTCACTATGTAGCCCAGGCAAGCCTCGAACTCAGCAGCCCTCCTGCCTCTGCCTTCTGAGTGCTGGGATTACAGGCATGTGCCACCATGTCTAGCTGATTGTAATTTTTGATTAGAAGCTTTGCAAGTCTTTGCCTCCCTAGCCCTTAAATATTACAGATACTCATTTTTTCCCCTTCAAGATCTTTTTTTCATTATTAGTGTCTATTGACTTTATAAAATACTGGGTTTCAATACCTCAGTTTTAATTATTTCCCTCTTCCCTGTTACCCTTCAGAGTCTTGAGTATAGTTTTTTTTTTTTCATTTACTGGTACCAGGGATCAAACTCAGGTCCTTGTGCTTACAAGGTAGGCATGGTGCCACTGAGCTAAGTCCCCTGCCCTTGGATGTCATTCTTCAGCCTCCTACATATCTGTGTCAAGCCAGTTTCATGACCATTAACTATTTTGCTGGTTCCCCTCTTACATTAAGTTCTCTGCCTGTGCCAAGGTAGGTTCTCTATCTGTGCTCAGAATTAGGAAATACTGTATCTGTATCCCCAGTGATCTCCACTCACCAAGGATGGGCCATTTCCCTTTTGTAATTTGAGTTCTTCTAGTCCATTCTTTTTATAGCACTCTAAGTCTTTAAAAATAAGATCTGTGAATTTATCTATCTTTAAAAAAATTGTTGAAGTGAGTGTAAGGCCCTAATGCTATTGATACATTCTTCTTAGGATTAGAAGTTCCACTTAACATTATTGTATTTGAATTATTTTAATTTTCATTTTCTTGAGTTTCTTTTTTTATAATTTCCGCCCCCCCCCCCAAGGAACTTTTTCCACTCTCTTAGTTTGACTTATCTGCTTATTGGAAAATTATTCATGGGAAGTTCTTTGATGACTAAGATAAAGGGGCAGCCCTCCAGAGGGTGAGTTTGGGCTGCACATCTGTTAGTTAGTTTGTGATTCCAACTTCTCAAGTCCTTAAAACAAAACAAAACAAAACAAAAAACCTCTTGCTTCCTTCTCTTTCCCCTCTCTGTTCAGCACCAAGGAAAACTTCCTTGCATTCAGCTGCAGATGATGGAAGGGTTTATCCAGTCTTCCCATCTTGGCTATGCCCTGGGTTTTGATACCTTTCTCCCAACAATTATAAGGCAGCGATCAAAGTAGCTTTGCTTAGTGAATGACCCGTTTCAGTTTCCTGTACCTGTTTTGGTGCCCATCTTCAGGCAGCTGTTGGCCTGGTAGTTCCTCATGGTCTTCTCATTCTTTGATGTCTTTGAGAAGACTAAATAATATTAAATAGCACTTCTAGTTATTTTCTGTGGGAGCTTTTCCAATGAACAAGACCTTCCTATATCACTAAATTGCCAAGGCTGGGTTTGAACTTGCAATCCTCCTGCCTTGGATTTCCAGAGTGCGGGATCACAAATGTGCACCACCACACCTAGCTAATAATGTATTACCTTTTAGTAATAGATTTTTAGCCCAATAACTTAAGTATTACTTATAAAAAATACTTTAGAAAGTTAAATGTGAAAGGTTCTTCCTTGCTCTCCTCCCCCTCAATCTCATTTCTCAGAAGAAAACACTTGATTTCTGTATTTTATTATTTGAGAGGATCAGAGTCTTTTATGAAATTTGAATGTATCAGTTACTTACTGTGTGACAAAGATGGAAAAATCCAGGTTTAGCAAATGCCAACTGCAGATTGTATGTGTTTAGGCTAAGGAATAAATGCTTTCTTTTTTGGCAATATGAGTATAGTAATTTCATCCTATCTACACTTAATGATGGGAAAATGAATGCATGTATGAAAAGCTCAAAAGGAGATGGGATTTGGGGGTGTTATTTTATTTCAGATCTTGTGTATGAGGCTGTTAATGTTATTTTGTGGAAGGCACAATGATACCTACCTTGGCCTTGTGTGTTTGAGAGTGATTTATGCAGTCCTGCAACAGAGAGAAATTATTATCTGTTATTAATTAGTGATACAATTTCACAAGCTTTAGGAAAAGTTTTGAGAATATCTGTTTTTGTGTGTGTGTGTGTGTGTGGTATTGGGGTTCAAACTCATCGAACTTGTGCTTGTCAGGCAGACATGGTGCCACTGAGCTACATCCCCGGCCCATATCTGTCCGTCTTCGCAGCAAAAACATTGTGAACATGGAAATTTTACTCAAGTTTAAAAGAAACCCTCCCAGCCCATTAAAGTGGAGGAACGTTCTGATAAGTGTGCACCTGGGATCGAGGTAGATACTCTTGATCTTGAGTGTGCAGACTTTAAGGCTTTACCTTTGCACAGACAGGATCCATCGCCTTCATCAAATTCCCAGAGTAAAGGATTACTGGTTTGGGATGAGCACATTTCAGAGCACAGTTCAGAGCTCAGTGGACCATGATAAGCCCCATCATACTTAATATCGTTAAAAGTGAACAAGTGACAGCCCTTTCCTAAGGACAAACTCTTCCTCTCAAATAACTCCTTCCAAGATCTATTTCCTCATTAGCTCTGCAGAGACGCTTAGCATTTGGCTGTTCTTCATACAAAATGTCTTTCAAGGGGGACAGGGCTTGAAATAAGGCAAAAGTAATTGTGGGATCACAGCAGGAAGGATTTCAGCCTGGGCAGAACAGAATAAATGAGGAATTGATATATTGCAGAAGGACTCGTATGCGATTTAATTTGAAAAACTGTTCAGTCCTTTGATTTTTTTGAGAATTTAAACTGCTTTAGTTCTCTGATTTTTTTAAAGGGCCATATTTATTCTTGACGTGGTAGGAAGGGAAAAGTGGACATAAAAAATATGCTTGATGGAAAAGCTTGTTAAGAAGAGTATGACATGTTAAAGTAGTGGTCAGCATCTTAAATTGAATACCAAAAAGTCAACTTAGTTGCCTTTATAAAGAAAAATTAGTGTGAAATGACTAAAGAAAGCTGTAATAGTTTCACTAGCAGCTTATAAAGCTGTATTTTATTTTAGAGTGGCATCTCCTTTAATAAGCTGTCTGAAATGTAAGGTTGCTCTAATAGCATTATGATCTGACTGCATCTCTGTCTCTTTGCTTAAAAATCTGTATGGTAGTCCACAGTAAACAACTCTGACTATTCCTTGTTCAGTACAACTATGTTGTTGGTACTTGTTTGCATTATAAACAATCCACTCAAATTTACAACAGTGGCTCCAAAAAACCCTAATTAAAATAAATTTCAAGGTTAAGCTATTTTTATTCATGCTTGAAAACACCAATACTTGTAGCATTTAAATTGATAACAGTGTAGTAAGCATATTTCAAAACAAAGAAGGCAGAAATTTGTGTTTATGAAAGCTAAAAATTAGTCTTGTGGTGCTTTGGAATGTGCCTGGTAATTAATTAGAGGTGATGTGTATTATATGAGGCCTCAGAGATTTGGGTGGGAGGTGGAAGGAAAGCGCCCTTACACATTTCATTTCTGATATAATCCCTTTCACTCTCAGAGGGAATTAAGGTTTAATGAAAAGGAACAACAGGAGGATGTAATCTAAGAATACTAATTAATAATCTTAACCCCATCAGGATGAGATTCTGTAATAAATGGAAGGTTGTCAGTTTCTAAATCATGAAATATTGCAGAGAAAGAAAAAGCAACAAACCCTTTCACAATATGACCCATTGTGTTAAAGCTGTTAGTGATAGGGGCTTCTGTACTTGTTACTCATTTGTGTTTTTACATCGCTGTTTGTAATTACAATTAAACAGATGGTTTCATAAAAGATAGTGTGTCCTTAGCAATTAAAACCATGGCAAGCAGCTTTTTCTCCTCCTCAACATACAATTAAACTGAATAGACTCACATAACCCAGGGGGTTGTTCAGAGAAAGGGTCTGTATAGATTCCAGTAGATTAGTATTCTGTTTCCCCAGCCCTATCATCTTGACCCCTTGCCAAATTTGCAGCTTTGCAGCTGGCCCAGAGCTTCCAAACAAACGTGTGTGTTTGATGAAGTAGTTCTCTTTTCTCTGCTTTCTTCCCTCGTCTTATTTTTGCCATGTAGGGATTAATAGAATATGTTTTAAAATGAAGTTTTTGGGAGCATCTTTCGCTGAGGTTGCTATATCCAATATAGGTACCTAAATTCTGGGAGTTTGGCTGGTATGTGAAATTCCTCAAGGATAGGAGAAAATAACTTATTTTTTCATATGCAGGAAACTGATACTGACATATTCTTTTGAGAAGAAAAACTCTTTTCATTTTAGGGTATGTTAGTCAAATTTCTATTAGTGTAACAAATACCTGAGATAAATCACCTTAAAGAAGAAGACAGATGGGGCCAGGGATTTAGCTCAGTGGTTCTGGCATCTGCCTGGCAAGTGCAGGGTCCTAAGCTCGATTCCCGGAACCACACACCACAGTGCCAGGTGTGGTGGTGGCTCATGCCTATAATCCCAGCATTTGGGAGGCAGGGGCAGGAGGATTGCTGTGAGTTCAAGGCTAACCTGGGCTACACAGTGAGTTCAAGGACAGTCTCTACAAAGCCAGACCCTGTCTCAAAAAAAAAAAAAGTAAAGATGTATTTTGGCTCACAGTTTTGGAAGCTTCAATCCGAGCCTGATTGCTCCCATTGCTTTGGGCCCAGAGTGGCAGAAGACATTTGGGGGGGAGCCCATGATGTAGGAGAGCTAGTTGCCTCATGGCAGGATGCGAAAGAGCAACAGGAAGGAAATCAGTGTTCTACAATCTCTGTCAAGTGCCCTCCTCCAGAGACCTAAAACCTCCCACTAGACTCCTCCTCCTAAGGCTCCATCTCCTCCCTGTCATGTCAAGGATGAAGGTATAGTGCGTGGGTCCTTGGCGTATGTTCAACATTCAGACTGTAGAACAAGGTTTTTAGTAAAAGAACGTAGAGAACCAGGGATGTAGCTCAGTGGTTCTAGCACCTGCCTTGCAAGCGCAAGGTCCCGACTTCGATCCCTGTTAATATATGTGCAAATAATTTATGCTGGGTTCTAGGAAAATCAATTTCTCACTATTTACTAATTCCTATTGCAACAAATTAACCTCAGGGGATTTTTAAATAAAGACTCGGCACCGTACAGAGTATTTCACAAGCTGAAATGGGATTTTGTGGCCAGTGGTTTCTCCCTTAAACCAGACTCTGCTCTGGTGTGGGGGAGTTGGAGCCTGCTGAGGTCTCTTCACAGATGAAACCTTGAAATGTGTTTTGTTTGCATGAGCATAAATAGGCCCAAGTATACTCTCAGTGATTTTAGGTACATGCTTTTGTGCCCACAAGTAAGCAGTTACTTGCTCGTGCAATTAACCATCTGCACCTTATTATGGGGGTGCAGCTGGCTAATTATGCTCCGTGCCATAGGGCAGGTTTAACTGCTGATCTGCAGAGGAAATGCGTTTGCAGCAAAGGACACTGATCTTTAAAAATGAGTTCTTAATTTTAACCAGTTTACTGTGAGGTCACCCCCTCCCACAGGTTTTTGTTTTGTTTTGTTCAGAGATGAAATTCATATATAAGAATAGCAGCATTTCTATTTGGATAGAGTAGTTAATACAGAAGTGTTGGACAGATATTATCAGGAACAAATGAGATCCCTACTCAGTTCAAATTATTTTGGTTCCACATTTTGGAGACCGGTACATTAGTATGCATGTACGTGTATGCATGAGCTCGTCTGAATGAATGAACTTGGAGCATCATTGAGACTTAAAGTGAAATAAATCTATTAACCAGTTCAGCATACTTTCAGAAATTGGGTGTTAGTCTTTGTTTTTATTGGATGGATTGAGAGACTAACAGAATGCTAGAGGAGAATCTTAAATTTTAGTGCGAGTCAAATTAATGGTCAGTGCTAATTGACTGCATAGTGAGCATCACTTAACTGGAGACTTATAAGAACCTGTCCAGTAGGGAACTACTTCTCTCATTTCATGCACTGCGCCTGTAAGCCTGATGGCCATAAAGATTTGGAAGACAAGAGTTGAGACAAAAACTGAAGGATACCTCGTGCTGAGTGGCATAGTGGAGAGAACCCTGGGCTGGGGGGTGCAAACCGTGAGCTGGTTCTGATTGTACCATAGCACACTCCCACAGCAGATGCCTTAACCTCCCCTGCAGAGTGAATCCAAAGGGCTTTGCCAGTTAGCTGATCTATTGGGCAGTAGTATCCCTGGGATCTACTTTGAACCTACTGAGTCAGAACCTCTAGGGTAGGACTGGGTGGTCCTGAAGAAGGCTGTTTTAGGAAAAGCTCGATTGCATATTTTTTTAATACTTTGAGTTTTAAGGAATGTTTAATTTTTAAAATAAACTCAGAATCTTCCTTGTGAAATGTAGTATACATGCACATGTATGGAACATACATGTGCCATCTTACAAAGAATTATAAAAGACACCGAGATATAATGTCCACTTGGGTCAAGATTAGAATGGAGACGGACGGATCGGGCTGCAGGCAGCGCCATCCCTTTCCGGCGGACTGAAGGGAGTGGTGTGCACAGACTTCCCGGAGCTGTACAGTGAGGAGTCAGGTACGGACCCTGGGCGCCAGCCACACCACGGAGGGTTGAGGGCCTCCGCCCAGCCCGAACCCCACCCAGGAGTTGCGTTGTGAGGACCCAGGCCCTAGAGGAGCTGGAGCCATCTCCTGCATCCCTCCACAGGAGGCGTGCTCCTGGAGCCGCACTGAGACACCAGAAGTGAGAACTCGCAAGGGTCATCACAGATTCAAGGAGGACCCCCCAGGAAAGTGCTGCATCCAAAGGGCCCCAGATAATAGAAACAGATCTGCAACAAACATCGCCCTGTCATCAGACAAAGAAGAGCATTAATAACAACGAAAGAGTAGAAATGAGAAAATAGACAAAAAACCAGACACAAAGATCACCACCACAGGGAAATTCAGAGAAAAGGGAAATAGGGCAAACTGAAACTCAAACACCAGGACTCATGGAGATGGTAACTAAAGCAGAACTAGTAAAGTAGAAATCAGAACTCATCTCTGAGATCAAAACAGAGATACTGTCCACAGTGAAAGACATCATTAAAAAAGAGATCAGTGAGATGATAGAATCCAAGATAGCAGAAGCAATGAAACCTTTTAAACAGCTTCAAGCAGAGCTCCAGGGAATGATGAAGGAGAAGGAAAGCTTGCGCAGCAGGATGAATGAAGCAGAGAACCGAATCTCAGACCTAGAGGACAGCATAGCAGCCAACGAGCAGGAAAGATATAATCTATGGAAAAGAGCAGGGACCATGAGAAATCAATTCAACAGCTTCTAGATGACTCAAAGAAAATAACATAAGACTGATTGGAGTCACTGAGGAAGCAGGAGACAGTGTAAAAGACATAAAAAAAACTATTGTCAGAGATAGCAACAGAAAACTTCACAGGAAAAGATATAAACATACAGATAAATGAGGCCTATCGGACTCCAAAACACCGTGACATAAAAATATCTACACCTAGACACATAATTATCAAGGTTCCAGATGTACAACAAAAGAATGAAATAATGAAAGCAGCGAGAGAAAGGAAGAAAATCACCTACAAAGGGAAGCCCATTAGGATTACAGCAGACTTTTCAACACAAACACTCAGTACAAGGAGAGCGTGGAGGGAAGTATTTCAAGCATTGCAGGAAAACAACCTCCAACCTAGACTGTTGTATCCTCCAAAACTTCAGAATAGAAGGGGAAATAAGATACTTCCATGATAAAGAACACCTGAAAAACTTCACAAGCATGAAACCTGCACTCCAAAACATTCTAAAGAACATCTTGGAAAAAAAACACAGAAAATTCCACACCCAGGAGACCCAGGAGAGTGAATTCATTGGGGCAAACAAGAAACTAAATAGAAAAGGGGAAAAGCAAAGAAGAAAAGAACCAAGAACAGGGAAACATGGCAGCTCTGAATATGTCCATATCAGTCATAACCATTAATGTCAGTGGACTCAGTGGGCCAATTAAAAGACACAGACTAGCAGATTGGATTAAGAAGCAAGATCCTACAATCTGCTGCATACAGGAAAACACACCTAATTCAGAAGGAAACCCATAGACTGAAAACAAAAGGTTGGAAAACAGTCCTCCATGCCTCAGGAAACTGAAAAAAGCAGGAGTGGCTATCTTGTTTGCAGATAAAATAGATTTCAAGCCCAAACTGATTAAAAGAGATAAAGAAGGTCACTATATTCTCGCACAAGGAACTATCCATGAGAAAGAAATAACAATCATAAATATTTATGCACCAAACTCTAACGCACCCAACTATATAAAACAAACATTAATGGACATGAAAAGCCAGTTATCCACGAATACAATACTAGTAGGGGATTTTAATACTCCATTGTCACAAATTGACAGATCAACTGGACAAAGAATCAATAAGGAAATACTTGAGCTAAATCAAACTTTGGAGCAAATAGACTTATTAGATGTCTACAGAATTTTTCACCCTTCAAAACGAGAATATACCTTCTCAGCTGCTCATGGATCATTCTCCAAAATAGATCACATTCTAGTCCATAGAACAAGGTTAAGTAGATGCAAAGGAATCGAAGTTATCCCCTGCATACTATCAGACCATAGTGCCTTGAAACTGGAGCTGAATAGCAGAAGAAATTCCAAGATCCTCACAAACACATGGAAATTGAACAACACTCTGTTAACCAACCAATGGGCCACAAAAGAAATTAAACAGTTTCTACAACTAAACGACAACCCCAGCATAACATACAAAAATTTATGGGACACAATGAAAGCAGTTCTGCGAGGGAAATTCATAGCAGTGAATGCCTACACTCGGAAAATAGAGCAAACTGAAATAATCTAATGATGAACCTCAGACAACTAGAAAAAGAGGAGCAAAACAAACCCAAAGCACATACTAGAAAGGAAATTATAAGGATCAGAGCAGAAATTAATGCAGTGGAGACAAAGAGAACAATACAAAGAATCAATGAATCAAAGAGTTGGTTCTTTGAAAGGATAAATAAGATCGACAGACCCTTAGCCAAGCTTATCAAACAAAGGAAGGAAAAGGCTCAAATCCATGCTATAAGGAATGAAAATGGGGAAATCAGCACAGACCCAGAAGAAGTCCAAAGGATCATAAACACATATTTTGAAAATCTATACTCCAAGAAGATGGAAAATCAAGAAGAAATGGATAGATTCCTAGACTCATATGAACTTCCAAAGCTGAATGAAGAGGATATAAAAATGTCAAACAACCCGATATCAATCTGGGAAATTGAAAATGTAATAAAAAACCTACCAACAAAGAAAAGCCCTGGTCCTGACGGCTTCACTGCTGAATTCTACAAAACTTTTAAAGAAGAGTTAATACCAGTACTTCTCAATCTCTTTAATGAAATTGAAAGGGAAGCAGTACTCCCCAAATCATTCTTTGAAGCAACCATCACCTTGATTCCAAAGGCAGGGAAAGATCCCACCAAAAAAGAAAACTACAGGCCAATCTCTCTAATGAACATTGATGCAAAAATCCTCAATAAGATACTTGCAAACAGAATACAGAGAGTTATCAAGAAAATCATACACCCTGATCAAGTCGGATTTATCCCAGGGATGCAAGGCTGGTTCAACAT
>PVIC010008423.1:0-48204 GCA_004025085.1 Thryonomys swinderianus | reverse complement strand
ATCTTCTCTTTGACATGAACACCTGTAGATGCAAATGAGCTTTAGAAAGTATGACAGCTTTTATAGAGTGCAAAATTTCTATAGGAAACTTGGTGTGGGAATGTGATGAGAGGAAGGAATAAATATGATACAGAAAGAAAATAAAAGAGCATGTATAAAGGGGGTGAGGAGGTGTGGGTGGGTAGGGATATGGGTAAAAATGAGAATTAACTTGTGTCATATACTGGTACAAATTCCCCAATGTTATACATAATTTTGATATGTATATAAATTATACCAATAAAGAATTCAATTTATAAAAAAAATAGTACCAAAGAATATTCTGATTAATTTTGGGCTGAATGTCTAGAAAAATGGAGTTTCTTTTAATTATGTGGAGTATAGTGCTAAAAAAAATTTGAGGTGGTTAGAAACAGAAGTTTGCTTTCAGATATAAACTCAAAATATGCACAGTCACCCCAACAGTGATATCCAATAAGCAGATGGACACAAAAATAAAGGATCATGGGAGAAATGAGTTCTAGAAAGAGGAAATCAGCATTTATAGATGATATTTAAATTCATGAGACTATTTAAATTCACGAGTTGAAATCACTTAGGAAAGTTTAGATAGAAAAGGTGTAGGTCTTGATTCATTCCAATGTTTAGGGTTTTGGAAATGAGGAAAAACAAAGCAAAACAAAACAAAAAAGTGATGATAGAGCAGAAGAACAATCTCAAGTGAGTGATGACCTGGAAGTCACATTTCAAAAGTGTCTCAGGAGGTCAGACATCCATAGTTTCAAATGATATTGGGAGGTCAGATTAAGTGTGAGAAATTACTTTAACAGAGCACCAGAGTAGCACAGAGGTCATTGGTAAGCATGCTGAGGTCAAAGTACAAGGATGACTGGGCAAAAACAGAAGGAAAATTTTATCACAAAAGCAGGAACAGAAAGATGGGCTTGTAGATTACAGGGGAGAGGATTTACAATAGTCCTTCTAGGTAAAAGTAGAACCAGTACATTTTTGTTAACATGGACCATTCAATAAAGAGAGAAAAATCGAGAGTCACAAGAACAAAAATTGCTGGAGTGTCCAGTAATTAAAATGATGATTGTGAAAATGCTTCAAACACTTAGAAAAACATTTTAAAATGAAAGCAAATATATGTTATGGCCTTTGAAATAATTTCTTCTTGATTCTGTTTTAGAGGAATTAGTCATAGAAGAGTAGATTCACTTGTGCAGTTGTGTTTCAGTTTTACTCTTTAGAACCTCACTGAAAGTGTGCTCATTGTAAAATGGGCCACAATTTGCCCCCCGAGAAGCAAGTGGATGGCAGCATGTCCATGAGATTCAAAAAGGAAATTAAGATTTAGCAGATACAAAAAGGATGCTGCTTGTCAGGAGGGATCAAAAACGTTGTCAAGGGACTCAGCTGCTAACTCTGAAGCTACAAGAGACATTTTGCTCAGGAACCAAACCTTGCAGCGTTCCTAAACCTGCCGGAAACTTCCCATCAAACATTTCCCTGATGATTACAAACTTCCAGTCCCTTCCCCAGATTGATAATAAATCAAGGACTCAAGGCAGGAAATGGTTGTAAAGTCTCCAAGGTGATCTATTTCCATTTTTCTTTCTTATTCCATCAGTAGAGCTGGACCAAGTCAGCCTTTGATGTCACTTTCTGAAGAAACTTCAGTGCTGAGCTCACATAGTGCCAATGAGTTCAGGAGAAGCTCTGGGAATGTGCAACACACTGCTGAGATGTTCCAGGAATCCTAGTACCTCTGCAAAGGACTTAAAATCTGCAGCTACACTTACCATCTTTTGCAATACAATTCTGCAGGTGCTCTAGAAGGACTAGTTTTCTAGAATGAGGAAACCAGCCCTCACTGTGCCACTTTTAGGCTCTAATAAGCCTTGCCCTTAGAGATGTGGCTTAGAAAAGGAGAGGCCATTCATTCTGACTTAGCACACTGTCATAGCTATGCATATGCTGTACTTCCAAAGTGTTCCTCAGCATAGTCATGGTCAGGTTGACTGTTCAGACTGGACTCCACTGAAGAGCAAAGTATAAGCTAAAGGAAATAAACACATACAGGTAGGTATCCTAGATAATCTGGTTTAGAAGAGAGGGTTTTAAAAAAAATTGAATCTTTATTGGTACATTATATATACACATGATCACACACACAATATTGAGAATTTGTACCAGCATAGGGCACAATTTAATTCTCACTTTTCCTCATCCCTCCACCCACCCTCCAACCCCTGCCCCTAGAAGAGAGGTTTCTAAAAATTCCACTCAGGTCTAGTAAGTAATCAATGTCTTTCTATGTCACTGTTAGGCTGCTCACAAGTAAGAAAGAAAAGGGGGTGTCTTTAATTTCTTGCTACTCAAAATATAATACAGGGTTTTTGTTTTATTTTTAACAAAACCTGGAAAAGTACAAGAGTGTGTTCTCATATCTTCCTAAGATCTACTTCTTGGGTACCACCTATCAAGATTAGGTTATTTTAATCCTATCTATCTGAAAAGAAACTTACAAAGAACTAAGATAAACCTCCAGATGCCTAGTCCAAATTTTCATGCCAGCTCTGTAAAATCAGCCCTTTTGCTCTAATTAACACCTATCTCTTTAAATATAAAACAAAACAAAATGAGAAACAGTGAAAGATCCTAAAGAGTGACCGCTGCCTACATGTCTGTCTACTTATCCTTGACTGTCTTAAGGATTTTTGTTTGTCTACTAGCCATGCGTCTGTGCTTTCCTCATCCTAGGGATCTAGAAAATGAGCAGGTCAAATTGTGCACCTTGCTGAATGCTTTAATCTCTTTGAGGCCCAGGAACTGGATGAGGCTTTGAATGTTAGTCAAAAAGGATAAATGGAAAACTAACCCTGAGTTGAACCTGGGAATTTGTTTGCAAACACTTAAAACAATCACATTGTCCTATACTACTAACTGACTTTTCCCCTTACCCTAGTACAGGTCATAACACCTACTTGAGTACAGTCAACCATGCATGAAAGGCTTGAGGATATTAATAAAAGCTTAGGGAAAGTGGTGGGAGCAGCGGCCTGGTGGTATTCTTTTATTTAGCAGTGCAGTCCAAAATAGGATGTAATGTGTGGAGAGCTAGAGGTGCCAGAAAGAGACAGCTGAGGTGGATGAAAGACACAATCCCTTCCACATGCTGCAGAATCAGTAGCCAACTGGGCTATCTGTGAGCCCATGTAAAACATCCCTGGAACTCTCTGAACTACTGTGAGGAAATATTGCAAGAAGCTAGATTTCTAAATAGCACACAGTAACAGGAGTCAGAAGAACATATATCCTACTCAGAAATATTTCTCTGCTTAGAATGGATTTGAAGATGCAGATCAGTTAGGAAGTTCATGAAGTGATCAACCTGAAAGATTATGTCAGCCTCGCTTAGACAATTACAAAAGGATTAAGTTTATTAAATACATCCAAGTGAAATATAGAGTTAGAATTTACGGAACCCAGTGATTGATTTGATTTGGGCTGTGACTGGACAGATACATAGCAGGAGAAGGCCACGTCCAGAGTGATTCCCCAGGTCTCAGCTGTGATGTCAGAGATGACAAATTCCCTTCTACACTCTTGCAGGCCAGTGCATTCTCCTTTGATTTTGCAGTGATTTTTTTCAGAAGTGAGGCTACTTTGCTTCCACAAGAATATGAGGGGTTTGCTCTAGGGGTGGACATTAATTTTGTTGTCAACAAAAATTAAAAAGCTTGGAGAGCCAGCTTTACTTCTGTCTCGTCTATCTTCCAATACTGAGTCTTTATCTTTTCACTCAAATATCAGCAACTAGACTGGTGACTTTTGAAAAATTAAATTTTAATGTGCCTTGAGAGCTGGACTCTAATAGTTCCTCTTGCCAGTAAGTGAAATTCCAAATTAACTAATTCCAATCTTCATATACATATATATTTCTGAAAATGTATATACTTTCTGACACTAGAGTCCCCCACCTTGATTTCCATTTACTTCTGCGAGATCTTCTGGAAGTCATTCTTGAATCTGCCATTTGTGAGTTATATATGTATTGCTTTTTTTTTTTTTGAGGCAGGGTCTCGCTTTGTAGTTCAGGCTGGCCCTGAGCTTACTATGTAGCCCAGGCAAGCCTCAAACTCAGCAATCCTCCTGTCTCTGCCTCCCGAGTGCTGGGATTACAGCAGGAGTGAGCCACCATGCCCGGCACTGTGGTATGTGGTATTGATTGCTGGTGGGCGTGAGTCTCCACACCCAGCATTGTATGTGGTTACCGGGACTGAACTCAGGACCTTGCGCTTGCGAGGCAGGTGCCGGAACCACTGAGCTAAATCTCCGGCCCCCTATGTATTGCTTTTTGAATTGTTGTCATAGGTTTTCAGTGTCATGCTACCTGCGTTCCTGCTTTCCAGCCGGTGACCTGCTATTGATATCTCTCCAGATATCTTGCCTTGGAAGATTTCCTGATGAAAGATACTGAGGTACTTAGCAAACACTGGAATTTTGTAAAGCTCCACAGGGGATTCTAATGTGTAGCTAAGCTTCATAATCATAAACTTTAATTAAGAATATTTGACCATACTTTTGAAAATATTAAATATTATACATGTGAGTTTGAAAATACAGAACAACAAAATTCATATACTGCTTAGAGTAATCGTTTGTGGTTAATTACACACACACATACACACCTATTTGAGATTTCAGAAAATGAGTAACAATGTTAAATTACATAAGAAATAGTAAGTTGATTTGGTTGCTAGACAGGGGAAAATACCAGAGAACAATTTTAATGGATATTGAAATGTACTAGGTAAGGAGGTTATACATACCGAACTTTGTTATTTCTATTTCTGTATTGAAGGGGAGCAAACAGACAGGATCAAGATGCGGTAGCTTTTAAAAAGGCTTTCAGAGGTCCCCAAAAATGATTTCACTATATTAAATGCTGATCAGAATGGGAGTAACTGACTGGCTCTAACCACATCTACAGGACAAAATTATGTAAAAACACCCATGTACTATTAAAAAACTGTTAAATAGGCCGGACTCTTATTTTGGGTTTCCCTCTCTCGAAAAGAATGACAGATGGTTGCCAAATTCTCAGTTTTCTTAGTAACTAGACCCTTTAGTGTGCTGCCATGAAGCCGTAGAGACCTGCGCACGACACCTTTCCTGTGAGGAAACAACCACCGCGGAGGGACTGTGGCCCCCACGAGACATGGAGATGCCCTCACATCACAAACCCTTGTGCTTTCGTGTTTCCCTTGGTAGCTTCCATGCAAAGGCTCTGCCTTTCCCCATCGCGTACTTTTCTCTTCAGTTCTGTTGATGCGGTTGTTTACAGCGTGGCTGCTTTTCCCTTTATTAAGTCTTGCTTAGGTTTCTGAGTACCGCTCTTCCTGCTCTAACTGGGATTCTGCTCCTTGAATTAAGGTTTCTCAAATTACGTTCCTTGCGATATCAGCATTGCAATTATTCATGGTTTTAATGCAAAAAGTATAAATTCACTGGATCCTCTCCCAAAATACTAGATTTGAATTTCTGATTTTGGACCTAAGAATCACAATTTTAAGGAAATGCCTAGATGATATGCATTGAAATCATAATGTATCTTCTACAACAAAAACATGCCTAAACATCACTTTTGTAATTGTCACATATTTTTTTGAGTTGTTAGTAAGGTATTTAATGTAAATGATCCATTTAATATAAGGATTGATAAGAGAATAATTGCTAGGCAAACTTCGTAGGAGATTGTTTGGGCTACTGCTTGAAGAGCTCCAAATAACGTGTACTTTATAAAGGACTCATATCACCCTCCATATGTTGGTTATACTAGTTCAATCCTAAGAAAATTATCTTATTTCCAGAAATCTAGTGTTCTTTAAAGGGCCCCTAAAGACTGAAAAAATAGCAAGTTAGCACAAGTTAAAAATAAGGGTACAAGAATGTTCCTTAAATTATTTTAAAAATCATTTAACAAATTGAAGAGAATAAATTTTATCATGCTTAATAAAGCTGTGAAAATAAAAGTCTTAATAAAATAGAATACAAATAAGGAAACTTGCAGTATATCACAATAGAAATAGGAGCCAAAATATCATGTAGAGTTTCTAGTGAGTTTAACATCTGGTTTGTGTCAGAGCATGGTTGATTTGATTATCTCTGATATTTAATACAGCTGCAAAAACATAAAGGATCAAAAAATGATCATTTTTAAAACACCAGAAATGTGGGGCAGGACTAGATTTTATTCCAGAAATGAGGCTCTCACAGGGACCAAGAGGGAACAAAGGTGTAGTCTCTCTTAATTTTTCTAGGGCTAAATGAAAAGCTTGCAACAAATTATAAAGTGGGCAAAAGTAATTTTTGTAAGACATACCCTTTCACTGAGTTGTCCCTAAAGTCCTACCTTTGAGCGTGGTGGTAGGAGTGCAAGAACATCATCCTGAGAAGGCATTAAATACTAAAAGGTGCGTATTACTTTAAATAAGAAAGAATTGAGTCTCTCCTTACCTTTTTCCTGGAGTTACCTGAAAGAAGTTTGCACACTGCAGAGCAAGTCACTGTTGCTCTTTACCACCTCCCTAGGGAACAGCAAAGGAAGAAACTGTGTTACAGGTGAGCCTCACTCAAGCTGGAAAAGGTAATGACAGTTTGTTCAGAAGAAAACATTTCTCTGTATTGCTAAAGGCATCTTTATGGATGAATCCAAATAATAAAATAGAATAAACAAATCACTATTTCCATGTTTCTATTTTATTTTTAGGCAATAGGTGGGAGGTATCTTTGGTCTATCCCACACTCTGATTGATTCCTTTTTTTTTTTTTTTTTTTGAGACAGGGTCTGGCTTTGTAGTTAAGGCTGGCCCTGAGCTCACTATGTAGCCCAGGCCTGGAACTCAGCAATCCTCCTGCCTCTGCCTCCCGAGTGCTGGGATTACAGGTGTGAGCCACCATGCCTAGCATTGTAGTATTAGGTACTGATTGCTGGTGGGCGTGAGTCACCACATCTGGCATTGTTGTATGTAGTTACTGGGGATTGAACTAGGGACCTCATGCTTGCTAGGCAGGTGCCAGAACCACTGAGCTAAATCTCCGGCCCTCTGATTGATTCTTTATTCTGGCCAACCTTCCAGACTCTTGTTACATCAAAATACTTTTATCAAAACTACCTGTCATGAAGAATGCTCTTTTAACCATGTATTAGTTATTTTACAGCACAAGAAAAAAACACAGAAGCCATATTTTTCTTTTACTTTTACTCACAGTAAATTTAAATAGAAGAGAAAATTCAGATTCTGGTTTTGAATTATAACAGGTCAGTCACCGTGGTAACAAGAGGACTTGCAGTTACTGAGATACACTAGAGTGTGGCCTGTTGTACCGAGAAATATATCTACATAGAGAGGATTAGGCTGAATGACTGCTCATGTTTCCTCCTTCACATCAGTTTTTTGATTTTGTATTATAGCTTAAATTTGGGGGGACTAAGAATATCTTAGCAGGTTGTTAAAGGTTCTTAGAAATTATCTACGCTATAGTCTCCTAGACAAATTAAGGCAGTGATGAGGGAAGTTTTGAAGATGAGATGGGATTCTCAGGTCTAGAAATATTTCTTACACCTAACACAGGGAATGGCATCTTCAGGAATCCTGTCTCCTTCTGGCTGGCTGGGCTGATGTTGCTCAGGTCTGAAAGTGGGGTATCACTCGGTGGTGTCCTCCACCGGTTCTCTGCATGGTCAGGGGTCTAGGTGGGCTGGTGACACCAGTATCTGAAATGCAAAGGGAGAAAGCCTGAGATTTGACAGTTTCTACACTGCCACGAACACTGATTCATGACAGCCTCCCTAAAACCTGAAATTAATTCCCACCTACTTTCAACAATTTAGAACTCAAGGTTGACAATTCTATGACTTAGGAACATGATAAGAATGTTTTAGGAGTCATGGCACCCTACCTAGAACCAGGTGCCTGGATAAATAGAGTTAATTGCACTCTCTTTAAAATAAAATTGCTCTCAGCAGTATGCCAAGTGACATGGCCTTGCCTCATTCAAACCCTTCAGCAATTATTTTGGCCTTCATTGATAGTATACAAACCCAATGCCCAGCTCTCAAATTTCAGATGTGTCTTTAACTAAGGAATATTACTGAAATCCAATGATTCTATATGAAAAAGGGGAATTTTAAATTTAGCTTTGGAAATAATCGTGAAGTTCCAAATACATTATGATAACTAGCTAAATTCAAAGCAAATGATAATTTTGGAAATTCTGTATATTTATTTTTATAATTTTATGTTTTGTTGGCATAAGAATCTTTTTAGTGCCATATTAATTATTAATCTGAGAGTTTAATAAATTGTCAATTTAGTCAAATAATTGATATTGATTTAAATGAATTGGTTGGTAATTTTGAAGTCTTCAGGTTATTAATTCTGAGACGTGTGTGTGTGTGTGTTTGTGTGTGGGGGGAAAGAGAGTAAGAGGGGAAGTTTGATTGTGCATGTGCAAGTTGACTCACCTGCATTTATGTGCACTGGCCTCCTAAACCCAGGAATGTGGCTCAGGGAGAAATGTGGAACCATAACTACAAAAGGAAGGATAGGGCTCTGTATAAATATTAGTAAGGCCAAATCAAACATCACAGGTCAAATATGACCTTGTTTAATTTAAAGGCTTTTGTTCTAACTCCATGGAATTATTTTCATATGAAAAGTTTGACTTTTATCTAAATAGATGCCACCACCCAAAACTTGTAATGTGCATATCTGTAACAATATGAAAAAGAATTAATTTGAATGATATCATTCTCAAGTATTTCTTATGATTCAAAGAAAGAAAATATAGTCAGCAATGTATAACTAAGACATGTACCTACCTTCATCAAAAACTAGGTAAAAAGTAAGTGTCAATACTTGTACATTTTGGACATCACAAAGTTTGTTTACTGATTTGACTTTAAGTAAATTGAAAAAGAATGCAAAATGACTGTGACAACAAAGGAAAGAGGAAAATGCATTCAGAAGGGAGTAATAATTATGATTATCACAATGCTTAATTATATAACTGAGTCAAATTTTATATATATGTATATTTTAGTGTTTTGAGACAGGATTTTTGCTTTGTAGTTCAGGCCGGCCCTGAACTCACTATGTAGATCAGACAAGTTTTGAACTCACAGCACTCCTCTTGCCTCTGCCTTCCAAGTGCGGGAACTATAAGCGTGAGCCCACACGCCTGGCACTGTGGAATGTAGTTCTAGGGATCGAACTCAGGACCGTGTGCTTGACAGGCAGACACTGGAACCACTGAGCTAAATCCCTGGCCTATATTTAAAATACTTAATGACATGACTCATGTACTTCACAGGGTTGAGGATGTGCTCTGGTTTTGTCCCTAGCACCCTCAGAGAGAGAGAGAGAGGGAGAGAGAGAGAGAAAGAGAGAAAGAGACAGACAGACAGATAGAGAGACAGAGAGAGGGAGAGAGAAAGGGAGGGAGAGAGGGAGGGAGGGAGCAAGAGGGAGAGGGAGAGATTTTACGTTGGGAAGACAGAGACAGAGGAAGCAGAGACAAAGTACTTTCTTTTTGTTTAAAAAATTAAGTACTTTCTTTTTTCTAAAGGCTTTTTGTTCACCTTCTCCACATAGCTATAAAATATATCCCTCCTATACATTAATGATCATTAGCACCATATATTTTTATATATCCCTGTGCTATAGTTGGATTAAGTCTGAGGAATGTCATAGACATGAGACCAAAAAGTATCCAGGTAATACTTTCATTTGCATTCCTTTTTAATAGAGAAGAGTTTACAGAACATGTATTCCATTGCTGATAATAACTTGCTACTTACATAGGCATCTTGAGAGCAAGATTATACCACTTTGGAGGCTGGTCCTCCCGTTTTAGAGGCAACCTCCTTTTCTGAAGTCACAGTCCCCGAGAACAATGACCAAGGTCACCCTGCCTTGTGCTTTTGTTTGAGAAGAGATAGCCCTTCAATGCTGAGAAACCCAGTTTCCAGGAACTGCAGGCCTCGGCCCAGCCACTGTCTTTCATAGTCCTGCAGAGAACAATTGTGTGAAGCACAGTAACCTCAGAAGCCCAAAGCCTCACTGGCTATTTATGAATGCAACGTGTTCAGAAAACGGGTTCAGGATGAGGAAGCCCTATCAGAGCCCGATTTAGCTCCTGGCTGCCCGTGAGAGCATCCTATGAGAAAACAAGGGTAAATATAGCAAAAGACAGTTCTAAGGTAGAGGACCAGTTGCATGCTTAGTATCACACAGCAGAAAGGAGAGCTCTACAGAAAAGCTTTAACCAGACAAGGAGAACACTGGGCATTCTTTACTGAAGTATTAGGGTTGGTTTTTTTAAATTATTATTATTATTTGTATCTTTTTTGAGGGAGCCAGAAAAGTGGTCAGTGAATTCTCTTTGCATATAATAAAACATTTTGGAATGAATATGAAAATAAATAATAGTGTTCATGTTTGAAATATCACGGCAACATTATGAACTCCAGATTAACCTGAAGAAATGAAATAGCCTCCTTCCTAGCTGCTCAGCACTTTGGCTTAACACTGTCTATCATCAGTGGGAACTGTGTCTGGCATGAAAACATCCCCGAGGATGGCAGTGTAAGCCACATGATGCGCCCTCTCTGTGAGAGCTACAGTGACTGACGATCCCACCTGCAGGCATCGGTGCCCTAGGGAAATGAGAAAAGAATCTCTAAATGGACACAGCGGCTACTGCAGAGCTGTGCGAGGCCCAGGTGCATTGAATTGAGACTTCTGTCATTTTTTCCCCTTCTATACAAACTGTGTTTTCAGTTTTTCACTCTTCATAGGGCTCCATCTTGTTTAAATTCTAGATGCTTTAGGGTCTTGCTTTGTAGTTCAAGCTCACCCTGAGTTCACTATGTAGTCCAGACAAGCCTCAAATTCAGCAATTCTCCTGCCTCTGCCTCCCGAGAGCTGGGATTACAGGTATGAGACACTGCGCCCGGCACTGTGGCATGTGGTTCTGTACTGTTGTATGTGATTTCCGGGATCAAACCAGGGACCTTGCGCTTGCTAGGCAGGCGCTGGAACCTCTGAGCTAAATCTCTGGCCCAAATTCTAGTGTTCTTTAACTGCTGCATACTTAAGTTGAGACACATGCTCATTGAAGTAAAGTGTCAAAGAACACATGCTGCCATAACTGGCCTTTCAATGGCAAGAAACTGGCATTCGGCAGCAGTTTTAGTTGGTGATCACTGATACAGTGAGGCTGGGGGGGGGATCTTGGGAGTGTAAAATGCTACAATAGAGTAGGATGCAGCAGAGTGCCAAGAAAGGCACAATGATGGGAAATTAATTCTTTTAAAATATTCCCAAAAGCCACAAAAGTTATCCTTGGTATAATGACTCAGACATACTTTAATTGAAAATGTATACATGAAACTATTTTACAAATATATATTTCTGTGTATATCATCCAGACACACTTCAAGTGTGAATCACATGCTCGCTGTCTAAAAGTATTTGCCCAAATTGTTCCAAAAGTCTTGATGTGATTCCACAGTGTTCTTGGGAGAGATTATAAAACTTGCACTGAGTTCTTCTGTGTTAAAAGAAGAATGTTCTACATCCAAGTCCTCTGGAAAGGATATGGAATTGGCCTTATTAATACTGGTAACATTGCCATTTGGGGGCTCGTGTTATTGCTTCTGGAACAATGACTTGCCCTCAATACATAAATTACTAAACTTGAGGACTTACAGCATATTCCACTCATATTCCACTCAGGAGTAGATGGAACTATGAGCTGGTAACAGTTTCCCTCCAGAATCATAATTCCACATGAAATGAAAATAAAGGTCTTGCTGTTCTCCTTTTCAGTCTTTACCCACAGCCACAGAGTGCCCACATAGGACAACAGAATCATTTGTGAAACAGTAAAATTATAACAACACAATGGATCTTTAAGAACAAAGCTATGTTTGGGATGAAGGAAATGATATGACTTTTAGACCAAACAAAAGTTTCAGTGCTTCCCTGAGTATGTGGCTACAGGTGTCCTCCTTTGCTAGAATATATCCCAGCCTAAGACAGGCCCTGCATGAGATGAAGGTCAGAAAAAATAACAGTCTCTTCAAAATTGTGCATAATTACTCTGATGATTTTTAACATGATCAACAAAGGCTCACTAAATGAAAATTTTACCTGTCTGTGACCTTAAAGAGTTAGAAAAGCATGAAATGTTTAGAAATGGAGACACTCAGAACTTTTAAACTGAAAAGAATGAAGAGCACTTTCACCAACTGATGTTTTTTACATTAGGGAACATATTTCAAGTCACATCAAGATTCTGACTGATGAGTTGATGGATGTGTCTAAACTCCACAAAGGAACAAAAATTCAGGGAGAAATTGTGTTTGAGAGAGGAAAGGCCTTTGTATAAAAGTCATTTAAATAAATGTTCAAAGAACTGTGTGCTTCTTGGGAACAGTAAGGAACAAGTTCTGTACTGAGTGCTAATGATGGATGTGAAGCACAGGGAAAAAGGTACAGACACCCAGCAAAGGTTCCAGACACATGCAGACGGTGCCCAGCCGCAGACTGAGGAAGCACCAAGAGGTACTTTCTGATTGCTGTCATTCAAGAACAGTTGGGCATTAAACGTGCACGCTCTGAAAACGTACAATTTGATTCTATACCTTACGCCTCAAACAAAGAAGCAAACACCAAATTTGCCTGAGTCTGGACAAGAGCATCACAAGCCACTTACTTATGAGCTAGACCCTGACAGTAAGCATCTGAGTATGAACAGGATATTACATGAATTTTTTGTCACTTTATATGTTTACCGTTTCAACTCCTCCAAATATCTTCACTTGATCTTAGCCAAAAGGCTGAGAAGTGATCCTCCTCCAAATATCTTGAAAGAAGTACTTGTGCTTATTCCATCACTTTTTATTCCAGACTACATTTCAGGCTTTACACGAAGCTATGTCTTCACGCACATGTCAGTAGATAGTCACCCATCTTGCTGGTTAAAGGAGAGTGGTAACATTGCCGTTTGGGGGCTCGTATTATTGCTTCTGGAACAATGATTTGCCATCAATATGTAAATTACTAAAATACAGATTAACTTCCCTATTTCATGAGCATAATTACACTTTTAAATTTCAGTTTTTAGGGAAATTTGTATATCACACACTGAAGCACACTGGACTTAGACCAAGGGAGAGCTGGATTCAGGCGATCCTTTGTATTAGCTGGATAATCTCCAGGAGAGAACAACTTCAGAAGCTGTAAGTTCTTTAGTGCTGTCACCCAAAGAACAACAACTTCAGAGGAAGAAAAACTCACCTGGCTTATTGCAGAGGACTGACTGAGTCACGTGAGTGGAAAATATACCATTTTCATCAGTAGGCATTTTGATAAAGTCCTGTGCTCAAGTCACAGGATGATCTAACACACCGTGGGTGCTGAGCACTTGGGCCTTGTCGGTCGTCCCACCCTTACATGTGCACGGCGTCTGCTTTTCCCGCCTTTTGCCGGGAACGAACATCAGGGCTTCGTCAGCACAGAGACTTCATCAGGATTTTCACAAAATGAATGTGGCAATGGCAACGGTAAACGTTTTAGAGCTTTCAGGGTAACGAACGCCTGGCTGTGTGCACGTACCACAGGTTTCCCACCACGGCAGGGCAGCTTTTGAAAGCTATTTCTACTATATCTAAAGTTTTAGTTTTGCAGGGAAATTCAAGTTTTGTCACCCAAGGAAACATGTTGCCCACTGTATGCAAGTAATATTGTTTACTAGTCTTTTGGTTTTTTTAACCTAGTTCTAGTATTGAAGAAAATGAGATATATGTAGCTACAAGATTATGTTTTGCCTCACCCTACCTTAAAAGCACCAAGGTTCGAAGTTGGTTTGTAAATTTAGAACAGTTTCCTAGAGGTTCTATATTTGGGAGAAAGAAATTTCCCTTGTCTAGAAATACACCCCTTCCTGTGTGCTCTGCAGGAACTCAGATGGGAACTTTCCTAAGACCAAGTAAACAATCTCAACTCCTTTGCTGTTATCTTAGATCTTACATGTTCTGAATTGATATCAGTTGATTCAGTAAGAGTAAAGACATCTTCCAGCAGGAGTTCAGCTTGGAGAATAAGAGTTGCATTTCTGCTTTGCTTCCTCGTCTAGTATACTGTTGTGTTATCATACACACTGAAATACAAATGGCTCCCCTACACTGTTATAAACTCACTGAGAGGAGATTTTTAGGTTTTCGTCTATAGGTCTCCTGTGCTTAGTGGGAATCTGATATACGTTAAGTAGCTAATAAGTTCCTACTGAAGGGATGAAGAAACAAAATGAGTGTATATAAATGTCTATTCTAATTTGAAGAGTGAAATGAATTTGTAAGATCAGAACATACCTGTTTACACAGGTCATCAGAGAACTTCAGTCCAGTGTTAGCAATATGGTAAGAGAAGAGTGTACGTTTTGCATGATACGGAGCTGAATTCAAAGCCAGTATTGCCTCTACCTTTCCCCGTGATGTAGGCAAACAACTATGTCCCTTTGTAATAATTACAATTATTGCATGTCTTCGAGCCTCATCTTTCTATCTGTAAGGTATAATACAGGATTAAAATGGTGAAGAAAATTTGCAAAGGACATAGTTAGAAGGTTCTGGCAGTAGAGTAGGTCTTTCACAAAGGTAGGGTTTGGCATTACATCATAGTTGTAATAGGGAATAAACATGTTTTAATATTTTTAAAAGTGATTTTAAAATTGATTTTAAATATGTGCTTAATAGTTTTAATCACTAAAAACACTATATAGCTTTGTCTTAAGTATCTATTCTTATCCAACTTTTCATTCAATCAAACTGAAATCAGATTTTCCTTCTGTTTCCAGTTTCCCCCGGTGGATGAATTCTTTTTCTCTTTATGACAGATAAATAGGGGCAGTGTATAGCCACAAATCACTCTGACTTCCTTTTGAAACTGTTTCATTGATTTCTGAAATGATAAAGGACTTGTACCTATAAATATATTCATTAAGTCATAATTGCTCATGGCAGCACAGGAAACCTCGGTACACTATCCAAACATCTTCCTCTTGAAAATGCAAACTTCCCGAGGGGGCCCATCCGGATCCATTATCTGTAGGACAATTGGAGCTGAAGTTATGGATCAGAGGGCAAATTTCCAGGTCTTCATCCTCCCCAAGTTTACTGCTGCAGGCAGATTTTCAAGAGAATAGGATAGGTCAGACCATGATGTAAACCAAAGTGATTATTCACTGATCCAATTTTCTGTGGCATGATTAGAGCGTAGATTTTAAAAAGAATCTCTGTGGAAATACAAGGGGTTATGATGAGATGATGTACCGACCCAAGGACTCAGATGAAGCAGAATGAAATATGTTTCCTACCCGGGGCATTTTGATTGGAGGGCTTCTCCAGGTCTCCTTGGCTCTGCTACTTTGAGTTCTGTTCATGTTACCTTCACTTTAAGAAAACCTTCAAGACCTGATGTATTCAGCATGATGCCAATAATGAGCTTACTGCAAATAGGTTAGCCCACAAATGCCTGGCACAAAGCAGAAACCATTTTTGCCGTCCTTACTGGAAGCAGGGAAAATCCTCAGACCATTAAATTGAAAGCAGGTAGATACACTGTTTATGAGATCATACCCAGTCATGAAAATTTCAGCTGATCCGAGTTCTCAGTTCACTGGTGGTGTGGGGGAGGGGGGCGGTCAATGGTGGATTCATTTTCCCCTTTGTATTATTTATGGTTCTCTGTTACCCCATACTTACCCCCATGTATTTCCTTTTGGATTTCATTAATTTTGTTAGGACTGTTTCCATTTGTTTCTCCCCAGATCTTCCAGGCTGTCTGGTCCCCCCAGTGAGGTGTTTAAATGGTAGTATACAGTGCTACATGGAAGAACGCAGAAACAGTGGCAGCAGGGCAGGCATCAGAGCTGACCGCCACCTGAGAAAGAACTCACGCCTGCCTCTGGGTGCCCTGCACAACCTCCTGGGGCACCTCACCAAGGAGAAAACAGAGGCTTAGCTGGAAGCCGCACTCCCAGTTTTTGTCAAAACAGATTTCAAAAGAAAACACAGTTTATGTGCCAAAGGGAAGTCATTCGATGCAAGTCCAAAATAATCTCTTTCTGGTATTTTAGATTTAGTTTTTATGTGCCCTATTTAAACTTGCACTCATCCAATGGGAGCAGGAGTTCTTTGGGAACTTGGCATTGCCTCTGGGAACCGTTCCAGCGCTCAAGGATTACCTGAGAGGTGCAGATTCAATCCCCGTTTCCATTTTCTTAAGTGTGTCCTATTATCTCCCCATTATCCTTTTCTCTTGTGAAAGGAAAAGAAACTAAATAGACATAAACCTGTTCAGACCAGCAGCATGTAGTGAAGAAAAAGAAGATCATCTGAGTGGGACTTATTCTAAGCTTTTTAATGCATGCTAATTATACATGACCTTGACAGCAGCTTCGGGGTCCTCTTCTTCAGAGAAATTATCAAGTGTTTATCCCTGGCATTTATATTGTTTCTCTTGGAAAGAATCCACCAGGTATCCGGAACGACTCTATTTTCCTTGAACCTGCCTAAAGTTTAGCCAGAGTTTGTCATTAACAGCAAATAGTTGCTGGGCAATTGAAACTAATCAGTCTTAAATGGAAGGTTTTTAATGCCTTCATTACTATTCTTCCCCTTCCAACTTCTATGTTCTTCTATATGTTATCTGAGTCAATTTTCTCCTTTTAAGAGGAGTTGTAAGGTTTTCTAATGTCAGTTACTATGAAATTTTGTCATGATGTGCTCAGCATATGTATTTTTAAAAAGGAAAATTTAATGAAGCCTTAACCTATTTTTCTCTTGCAGGTTAAAAGGAAACTGCATTGATTCTCAGCAGTTGCTTGTAATTACCATGCTGTCATTGAAGTGTGGCTAAAGTTTGTGATGAGACTACTTAATCGTTTGGTATTTTTGCAAGCTCTTTATGGTAAAGGACAATGTACACTTCCATATTTCAAAAATAAATAATTTCAGCATGCAGCAGTTTTTCCTAAAACAAATAACAAAATATTTTGTATTGACATCCTGTGTACATAGATAAAGTTTTCTAACACAGTGCACTTGACACTTCTCTTAAATCTTCAAGGCACATTCTCAGTATATGGAAATAAGTAATCTTGGTATCTTCCTGTGTTAGAAAACTTAACAGTTTTGGAATGATTGAGCTTTTGTGGCTGTTTGTTCCTGTATCAAATAGCCTTATGCTGCTAGACATTTACAATCCTTTGTCGGGCTCTTTTTACTCCTTTGTACTCTTCTGTTTTCTTTATTGCCTTTATTTTTCTGTGCTCTGGTCATTCTTGGAGATCTCATCTAACAAATATATGTGAACATTAAGGCTCATATGTTTGACTGTTCACTCTCTTTAGAACATTCCATTCAATTGGCTTCTCCATTCCTCATATAACTATGATTTGCATTACTCTAATGCTGAAAGGAATTTTTTAAATGCATTGGCCAAAATGGAAGAACGCACAGTACAGGTTTATTCTGTGACTTTAAATGACTAGCAAATAAAATGTGTAAAAGGATATATACATATAATAAGTATAGATGAGCTATAATTAAAATTTTGACTATTCTTATATCTTATGTAAAAGTGAGGTAGGCTCTGATGTTCATGCTTTTTATGGGGATCCTTCTAGTTAGAACTGGTAGAAATAGAGTCATGGAGTCCTTTAGCATGTAGCCAAGGTAATTTTGACAGAAAAGAATTGGATGCTACATTTTGCAAAATGTCAAGTTAGGGTTATTATTATAAAAGTTATTAATATGCTAAGGAAACAGAGATTTTGGTTAGAAAAGAATTCCAGCTGGCAAGTAACATTTCTTAGGTCTTTTCATTAACAAAAACCATCTATTTTCAGAAAAGTTCTGTGAAGTAGAAAATTAATGTCATTGTCAAAAATTAAAGATAGGAAAGTAATTTCATTTTCCAGATACTACATGTGTTATACAGAGTGACTACGGATCCCATAAAATATATACAAAAGGGTTTTTGGACATGTACCTTCTTCCAGGAAGATGGTAGATATACTTCAAGTGATTTTTTTTCTAATTTTAAGGATGAAAAAGATGAAGGTCAAAGAAATTAAGGAAATAGCCTGTAATAGTTGAGAAAGTGATCATTTTTGCCCGAATAGTGAAGGAACTTTTAGTAAAGAACTGGGATCGAATTGTTTCCTAAACATAGGTATATCAGATTATTTTCCCATGCTGGATCCAGCTAAGATCAGGGGCTGTTAAGTGACCTTAAATGTTTCCTTTTACATTCTTAGAGGATCTGCCTGATCTTGTCATGAGGCTCTTCTCAGGACCCCGGTCTTTCCTTACTAGCTCTGAGCTTCTACTCTTTCTTACAGGCCAACCGTGTAGAATCATTTAAGTCACAAACTCTTCAAGCCTTTTTCTTATCCTTTTTTCTTGTTTCTGTGCTCTTGCAGGTCTCATTTTGGTTCTGGCCAAAGCAAACTCACTTTCTCCAAAACGATCAGACAGCAAGCACAGCAGCCCTGTTGACCAGGTGAGGCGGCTGCCCCTTGTTTTCCCCAAGAACCTTGAGCTTCTCTTGAACAGACACTGCTAGTTGAGGAAAGTAGTTTTGGTTCTTGCCCCCAGCAACACTTGCAGGGTCCCTTACCCAGGGCAATGTTTGCTTATTCACCCCATGCCTACTTATTTAAGAGATAGACATATCCTCCTGATTGAATCATTGCTCCTTTTTCATACAGTCTTTTTTGAAGGCGTTGGGGGGAGTGCTAAAGATCAAACCTGGGACCTCAGGCATGCTAAGCAGGCTCTCTACCACTAATCTACACCCAACTCCCTCTTTCTCTTTGATTACTAGTACAGTGTTCTTTTTTAAATAAGTGTGTTTGTGTCCCTACTGTGGCTTGATAATATTTATAACTGCGTAGCAAAAAAAAAAAAAAAAAAAGCCAAGAGAAGAAGAGAAGAAATGAGAGACACTGCTAGAAGACACTGATGTCAGACAGGAGACACCTGGTAGCTTTTTGAGACAATCACCGATCCTGCTTATGATGAGTGCAATAAATATTTGTTCAAGCATCAGCTGTGTGGCTTCTGTAGGACTAGAAGCTTGGGATACAGAGTTAATTAAGCCACAGCATTTGTCCTCTTGAAGTTCCATTTTGAATTAAGGGTACAGACACACACAGACAGGGAGAGGGCTGCAGCTTGAATGGGCATTAGGGACACAAGTGATGAAGAGTAGAAACAGCTGTTACCAGGGAGGGGCGAGGAAGTAAGTGCTTCCTCGGGCTGGCCTGAGATTTTCTCCTCACTCATCACTACAAAGAGTTACATTAATTTGAAGTCCTCTATAGGAAAAAAAAGAGAGAAGAATATTTATGGGGATGGTGAGAGTTCCAAAGGGCTTGAGACCTTTAACTATCTAGAGCTGCTTCTCGGAAGTGGCTAAGAGTATATTAATCCATCATTAAAATCTGTTAGAGGCTTATTGCCTGGCCTAGAGGAATGAGGAATTAATCTCTCCCACAGACCTCATGATGTGAAACTTTTTCCCTGGTTGAAGTCAGAACTAACTCAGGAGAATATTCCTCATACTCAGGAGGATGCATAATATAGTGGAAAGAAAGACCACAGTTAAATCAGTCTCCCTCCAGATGAATGGGTTTTTTTTTCTGAAACATGTTGCTGGACTGGGCACTCCTCACAGCTTAGCTTCTCTTCCTGAAATACCTTGTAATCATTTTTTAAACATTGTATATTGAAGTTTATTCAAAGTTTTACTGTTCAACTAATTAGATTAAGCCAATTTAAATGCACTTGGGAAGTAAATAGACTTAGTTTTATATCAATTTATTACCTTGTCCTAAAAATGTAGCAATATAAAATAAAATGCATTTTGTTGAATGTTTTTGCAAAGCGTAACTGATGGGCTTCTGTCCGCACATCTCCAAAAGCCTCTTGATGGCGGGGTGTTTCAGAGCTGGCTGGGTCCAGGGTGTGTGAGGCTGGGACTGAGCGTGTGCAGTACTAAATGAGTCCACCATTGGAACTGGCATCATTCTGTGCAGGGATAATGGAAGCACCACCGTGGGTGTGGGTGGCACCAACCAATAGGCTTAGAGCCTGGATGGAACCTGAAGGCAGAGAAACAGAGCTAGGATCGGAGAGCCAGAGGGCAAGGTTGCTGCTGCTGCTCACTGCTGCGGCCTTCTGCCTGCTACTCGCGATGACCGTGGAGCACAGCTTTGAATGTTAAAGAAGGAAATATTATATGATCACATGTACATAGCTGTCAAGGAAAGTAGAATGAAAATTAAACTATACATTTAAATGTTTAAGAATAATTTTTGAGCAGGGTATGGTGGCATACACCTATAATCCTCACACTCAGGGAGCCTAAACCAGGAGAATCACAATTTGGATTCTGACTGGTGCAAATTAGCAATTTAGTAAGAACTTGTCTCAAAATATAAAACACAGAATGAGGATATAATTCAGTGCACAAGTCCTAGTTCAATGGCCCTAACTACCAACTATTATTATCACTGGTATAGTATGACTAATGATACATCCCATTTCCTCAGAATGGAATACAAATGGAATACAAAACAATATTCTGACCCTGCAACTACTGATTTGTTTTTTCAAATTTCTCAAGATAAATAGTATCCCATGGGTTTCCTTTTGGGAGAACTGTCTGACAGTCTCCAAATCTTCAATGGTGTGAAGGATTCACACTAATATGTTCAGCTCATCTTTGCTGAGGACAGATGCGCATGTCAGGCATTGGGAAGAAGAATGACACCCTGATGTTACAGAACTTCCCTGTTCCTTGGGAGATGCAGTCAATAACCCAACCAATCACTAAGATGACTAATAAGCAAAGAAGAAATTAATAAATGAGAAGGAAAACACAAGTGATATTTAAGAATTAAACTTGAGTGCTATGATAAAGCATTATAACAGTCGGGGCACAAGGTATGTAAACTGAGATCCAAATGACCAGATGCAAACCCCAGAGCTGTGGCACAATCTGAGTGTGAAAGGAATAGGAAGAGGGGCCGGTGCTGTACAGCCTGGTGGCAAACTGGGTTTTAGTCTTCCCCGATGAGAAGCCACAGAGGCCTCGTGAGCAAGATGTGGTATCACTGGCAGCTTTAGAAGATTTGTCTGAATGTAAATGGATTATAGCTGGCAAGACAGAGTGAGGAATTAGGAGCCAGGATGTCCAGACAAGCCTTGGAAGTGTGAGCAGACTCTTCCCAGGCAGCACTGATGAGAGATGGAGAAGGGGTGGGGGCTGGCCCAAGCACGCCTTCTTTGTTGTCTCCCCGACCCCATGCGTGCCTAGCTTAAAAATCTAAGTGAGCCGGGTGTGGTGGCTCACGCCTGTCATCCCAGCACTTGGGAGGCAGAGGCAGGAGGATTGCTGAGTTCAGGCCTTGCCTGGGCTCCATAGTGAACTCAGGGCCAGCCTGAAGTACAAAGTGAGACCCTGTCTCAAAAAAAAAGAAAAATCTAAACCAGTGGGGTCCCGGAAATGATCTCCTTCAGCCAACAAACAGCTTTTCCTGGAGGCTCCTCTCCTTGTCCCACTTGTTCCAAATGCAGGAACAACCTTCACCTTCAGCAGTTAAAGTCCCTGAGCAAACTACAGCACATTGCTGAACGCACTTTTATAGACGGTTTGGAAAGTAGTGTGCTACTGATGTTTTCTTGGTTTCAAAGTTCCCACCCAGAGACCAGGTGATAGAATTCAGCTGTATTTCCTTGGTAAGAAAAATAATTCTTATTTTGTAACGTATAATATAGAAATTGTATACTACGCATCCTCTGTCAAGCATTGGTTCCATTTTTCCCTCTGGTTGTCCTTTTCCATGCCTAAAATGGTAAATTCTTTCATTGAATGATGGTCTATGATATGTGATTTAGCAAACATACCACTTAACTTATACAGTGTGTAGTATGTGACTAGAGCTTCTCCACCAACAAACATATTACAATAGTGGATGCAAAACCTCGATTATCTTGAGGTAGTGATAGTCTACTTTGGACATATATGTATGTACATATATATGCATTTATATACATTATATGCAAATATATATGCATTATATGTAGTGCAATGTATGTTTATGTATACTGCAGTATATATTGCAACATATTTATCATGCATATCCCTAAGGTATACAACACATGTTTATTATATAAGTATTTGGAGAAAGTTTTAGCAAACCAAGTCCACTCCAATCTGTGCTATACAACTGACCATTTAAGATACTATTGTGAAGTGTGTAGGTATAGTTCTATGGTCGTTTCATTTTATTTTATTCTCAGAGAGTGATGAGGGGCATTTGCCTTTTTATGTCCTTTGTTTTGTTTTCAGTTTTTTAAGACAGGGTCTCACTTTCCGTTGGGAACTATGTAACAGAAAAGGCACAAGCAAGGTACATTTTGCCACCTTGTACTGAGTGTGATTTAAAAACAGAGTGAATGTTTAAAGTTCTGAAAATGATTATAGCAAAAGAGACATTGCCATTACTCATCTTCAAAAATACCCCCTTCCCCTTGAACACACTTACACTGTCATCGTTGCCACGTGCTGAAGGAGGTCTAGATGGCTGCCTTGAATCTGTTCTAGATATTTACACTTCACGGTCACTTTTATTTGAAGGGTCAGAACGCATTCATCCAGATCTAATGAATCAGGTGGATCAGCGCCCACCGTAATGTTATCAGCTTACCTTTTTGGTACTCGACAGTGATATTCAGTGTATTTTTGATCATGCCTTGTAAAGACACAAAAGAAGACTTCCAGAGCTGGTAGGAAGTGGTGAGAACAACGAGTACATGTGTTCATAAGAGGAAGGTTATTTTGGTTTAACAGGGATCAACAGCAGTGTATCTTCTACCGTAATACATGTTTTAAATCTCAACTTTCACCATGTTTCAGGCCGACCTCAGAAATTGTAGTAAATCATGAAAGGAAGAGACACAGAAGTAAAGTCCCAGCCGTTGATGTGTGACTCTACCATACAACTTTCATGGCTACTGAAGTAATAGTTTCCTCTTTGTAGAGTCGAACTGTGTTAGAAAGGACCCTTGGAAATGCAACTCCTTGATCTTCATACATGTAATGTCTTTTGAGTATGGAAGAAATCTATAATGTTCGTAATAAATTCACATAGTGTGATTCTATGAAACAATATGCACATATTGAATTTAAAATTTAAGATTAAATTCACTACTGATTTCCGTTTTTCTTGGATGGTAGTTTTTACTTATCTTAAAACAAACAGGAACGGAAAAGCTGAGCGCAAACAGAAGCAGGGAGTGTCTGGAGCAGGACGCGGCTGCCGGGCCGCGGCCGCTGGCTCTCAGCTTCGCTCTGTCTGCTCCCTGCAGTGTGTTTCGTTTTTTCATCTTCCTGTTCTTATCATTATTTTTTATGCTATGGGGACAAAAGAAAAATTGGCAAATGGCCATTTTCTATAGCAAATTTTCATACTACAAAAAATGGTCTTTAGAGAGAACTGTGAAAAGTAGGAAGTGAAATGAAGGTACACTTGAAACGTACGGTGAATTTTTGTCTGTCATAATTAGCTGTGTGAGTCAATCATTCACTGCTTAGAATAGTAGCATTTAGTCTGACAAAATCTCCATAAGCACATTGCTGGTATCAATTTATTTGTCTCCATGAAAGTCGCCAGATCTAACTGGCCACTTAGGGCAACTCTATACACTGTCAATAGCAAGCATAAACTGCTTCCTCATCACTCGTTCCTTCTTCCAGTTCCAGACTCTTAGGCCCACATTCTCTGTAGCTCTGTGCTACTGACAACAAGAAAGAGCCACTTGGGAGAAATCATTCAGGAAAACAACTTGGTCCCTCTTTCTTCCAGGAATTTTCTTTAATTATTATTTTGGCTTTGGACTCTTTCAGTTATCTAAACTTACTGCTGTCTTTTTAGTATATGAGCTCTAATACTTCTTTTATCTTTCCTAAGCTCAGCACTTATATATACATCTACTCTCTAGCAGAAAATAACTCATTTTCCTCAAAGTGTGGAGCTTTGCTTGTGCAATGAAACTTTGATAGAGCTGTCTATCTAGTCACATAGGCTGATCTCATTTTGACTGTATCCTTCTGCTACCTCAGATACCTTTGCCTTGTATGGGAATCACATTTAAAGATAGCCAAGGTAAGGACTCGACTTGTGATTTCAAAAATGACTTTTTTTTAATAAATTGAGTTTATTGATACATTGTAGGAGTACATTAAGATATATTTTTTAAATCTCCCTCATGTATCAGCTGGGAACACTACATATAAGAACAGCCATATTTTACCCGTAAAGGAGAGAAAAATAACTTTAATCCAAATTTAACACATTTTATTGTAGTCTATTTCCAGTTAGGGTCCAACAATGTGTTTATCTATAATTTTAAAAATGAGAATAAAATCTGTACAATCCTGGAAAATGTTTAAATAGTATCATATGCTATCCCACATAAATGCTTTAGCCACAGGTATCTAAAAATTATGTTATAGCTACCATATTTCTATCAGAGGAAAATCCTCAATATGTGACTGCATGGGCCTCTCTGGTAAGTGAATGGCCAGGCAAACAGCCAAACGAACCTCAGCATGCCTGCAACACTGAGTAAAAAGAGGGAGGATGCTCCACCATCTTTGGGTCAGCTGGCTTCAGCTTCCGTATTCCTCCTCTTGAACAGCTAGGTGAGAATGGTGCCACCGTACCCTGAAGTGAATCGGTGAAGGATTTTTAATTTCACCAGCCAGCAACGCTACCTATTCACTCAAATATCTGGTGAGACCACAAATATATGTATGATTCTGAGCTCCTTCTGCTAATCACAGAGGCAGTTGAAGGTCAAATCCTAAGGGGTATTACACATACTTCTTCCTAATCTGCCAAAGTTTGGAATCTGGAAAGTCTAATGGTACCAATCCATGAGTTTAATAATCTGAAGGCATTTGGGTGAGTTCGGAATCAGCAAATTATTTTTAATGTCTCATTTCCTTCAGTTAAAAAATAACTAATGCAAACACAAGTCTTTCCACCTCATCATGTCTAACTCATACTCAAAAATAGTCCGGTATTTCAGCCTTAATGGTTTGGAATGCTTGAGACATTTGGAGAACCTGGAGCATGGATAACAAAACCCATGGCAACATACAATCAAGCCAGTTGAAGTCATATTTAATTGCATTAATATTTTAATGAGTTTTCCATGATCTTTCATACAGACATAATTCTCAATTATTTTGCATGTTATAAAGGACTCTATTATGATTAAACTGCATAAAAAGGAATATGAGTTTTGGTGTATGACATGGTAACATCCCCTTTAGGCAACTGATTTTTTAATAAGATTATCTCCAGTTTTCCATCATCCCTGCAAATAAGTAGGGGCAAAGTATATTTTTTGCTATAAATCTGCTTCCTATTACACTATCTCCCTGCAATTCAAAAGTATCCTAATTGCATTAATAATTTTCATTGTCATAACAACATATCTGAGAAATAATTTAAAAAGAAGGAAAACTGAGTTTGAATCGGGTTTCAAAGGTTTTGCTCCGTGACACTTGGCACTGTTGCTTCTGGAAGTGTGAAAGGACCGAATATCATTCAGGGGAGTACGGTGGAGAAGAGCTATCCTCCTGTGGCTACAGGAGAGAGAGCAAGAGGTGAAGGTGAGAATGAGGGAAAGAGAGATACACACACACAGAGACAGAGAGAGATATGGGCGTCCCAATAGCCCTTTCAAAACCATGATCCACTTACTCCTTCTAGATCCTACCTTCTAAAGTTTCCATCACTTCCCAACAGTGCCATCAACAGTGGACCAAATCTTCAACACAGAACACAAGACATGGAAAGACCAAACCACTACATCAGTGAATGAAATATGATGTCAGTATCTTTATAAATTTCCAACATACTTAGCAGTATAACTGAATGAATGTATGACTTCATTGAGAATCACTATTAAAGATCACTACACATCTAAATAAATCACATTTTGAAGGAGTGGTGTTTACTTTGTCTGCTAAAGCTCATGTCCATAATCAATGATGTTCTAATTGATCTCTAATATTATTACAGTCCAGGGACACCTTCCTCAATGCTTTCCCAAGCATGAAGAGTAGCAAGAAGAACATGCCAGTTATAAATGGAGGTAGTGCATATATTTAGTGTAATTTAGGGCCTGGGGATTTGGTCCTTTTCCTGTATGCTGGTTGGATGGGGATAGGCAGGGGCTGCTGCAGCCTTGATCAACATGAGAACTCAGGAGGTTCATAGATGAATTGTTGTGGGGTTGGAGTGAAGACAGTGAGGAAATAACTAAACTATTCCTCCTCTCTACCTATATTCCTCTTCTCTAGATATACTTTTTCCAGAGAAAAAGTAAATGTAGTAGAATTTGGAAGCCACGTAAGACTAACATTCAGTCAGATAAATGCTCTGAGGGACAAAACAAATGCATAAAATTGGACAACATTCAAACAAGTCTCAATATTCTCATTAAAGGTGAACAGCAAAGATAGATATAAAAGCAAGCTTGGATACAGTTCATTGGCCCCCAAAGGATAAATGCCTCAGGCCTGTTAACTTCCTAATTTAAAAATACTTTTTCATAAGATTTCCAGAATTTTTCTCTTTGATAGTAGCTGAAAAATATTGCTTAGAGACTGATATAACCAATGTTTTGGGTCTGGAAAAGAATACAAATCACCTTTTTACCTATTCAGGCTTTTGAGTAAGGCTCACAGTTCAAAAACAGCCTTTATTCTGCTTGTCTTTACAGGCCTGTTAGCATCATGGGAAGGCAGACGGCTTCAGCGTGTACTGTCCAGCTTTCTGTGGCTTCAAAGCCATCCCAGGCTAGAGCAGCCACTTAGGTACACACTGCTGGCCTCCACTACAGGAAGTGAGAGATGTGGGGAGAGTGAAGTGAAGCCCATGCCTAATTTGCTTAATATGTGGCAAACAACTCTGAGATATTTCAGGACAAGAGATTGTCTTTAAAAATAAGATATTATTATAAAAGGGTATAATCATAATAATGGCAGTAATTAGTGTTCTAATACAATGCAAACAAAGGAAATGAGAAAATGTATCTAGTGATCTAATGCTAACAAACTAAACAAAATAAACAAGTGAAAATAGTTTTTTGCTTGTTCTTTAGAATTGACAGTAATCGCTTCTCAGCCTTTTGGTTAAGATCATTTGTAGAATTGACAGTAACAGTTTCACTTAAGATATGTAAATCTTTGCGGCATGACGTTGTACATCTGTGATTGTAGTACTCTAAAAACTGTGGTGGGATGATCATGAGTTCGAGTCCAGTCTGGACAACTTAGTGACTTAGTGAAACCTTGTCTCAAATAAAAAAGTGAGAAAGGACTGTGGATAAGGTTTAGTGCAAAAGCCCTGGGTTTAATACTCAGCATTACAAAACAAAAACAAAGCAGAACCATAGGGTTTTGTAAGAGGTTTGTGAAAGGCACCACATGAAATTAGGGAATGTTGTGTATGTCTAAAATTAAATGCCTCCTATCATCTTTGAATGACATTGAATAGACCTTCAGTATTTGTTAAAAAGAAATGACACTCTTGTTCAATATAGTGCTGGAAACATAAGCCACAGCAACTAGGCAAAACAAAGAAATCAAAGGAATAAAGATAGGTAAGGAAGTTAAACTGTCATTATTTGCTGATGATATGATTCTCTATATAGAGGTTCCTAAAAACTCAACTAAAAGACTGCTAGACTTAATTGCCAAATTAAGTAGTATAGCTGGATACAAGGTCAAGGCTCAAAAATCAACACCCTTTATATACAGAAACAACAGACTCACTGAAAGAGAAATTGGGGAGTCAATCCCTTTCATAATAGCACCCAGAAAAATGAAATATCTAGGAACCAATCTAACAAAGGAGGTCAAAGACCTCTACTCTGAAAACTACAGGACTCTGAAAAAGGAGATAAAAGAGAATATCAGAAAATGGAAAAACATCCCTTGTTCCTGCATAGGGAGAACCAACATCGTCAAAATGGCTATACTCCCACAACTACCATACAGATTCAATGCAATTCCAATAGAAATCTCAACACCATATTTCACAGAGCTAGAGAAAATAATCCAAAAATTCATCTGGAACTACAAGAGACCTAGAATAGCAAAAGCAATTATAAGCAACCAGGGCATGGCAGGGGGTATTACGATCCCCAACTTAAAACTGTACTATAAAGCCACTGTGATAAAAACTGGATGGCTGGCACAGTAATAGACCTGAGGGCCAGTAGAATACATTAGAAGATCCAGGAACAACTCCAGATACACTAAGCTACTTTATCTTTGACAAAGGAGCCAAACATCCTCAATGGAGGAAAGACAGCCTCTTTAACAAATGGTGCTGGAAAACCTTGGCTTTAACCTGCCAAAAACTAAAGTTAGACCTATCTCTTTCACCATCTACTAAACTAAAATCACAATGGATTTGATATTTAAACATTAAAACAGAAACAATAATAAATATGATTTGGAAAGAAAAAGAAATAGCATGTGTATATGGGGTGGGGAGTTGTGGGTGGGTAGGGATATGGATAAAAGTGAGAATTAACCTCTGTCATATACTGGTACAAATTCCCCAATGTTGAGTGTGATTGTGAGCTGTATATAAAGTATACTAATAAATAATTCAATAAAAAATTTAAAAGGAACAGCTTTTCTGCCTATATTGAATAAAACTTTATGGTATTAAGTGGCAAGAAAAAAAGTTCATCTTCATCATAGCCTCTTCTGCCTTTCTTAACAATGGAGGGGGAGATTGAAATTCTGTCCTTGGAGGGATTTTATGGACACACAAGTTATATCTCAACACTTCCCCTTGCAGGTATTCTCAAGTAATATAAACTCTGGGAAACACTGACTGTCTTTGATAACACATAAGGCACCAGTAAACACAGATTTTATATCTAAAGGTGTGTCCAGAAAGTAACTTAGGTCTCTAGATGCTTGTATTCTCAAAGGTAGAAACTGCCCTATGCAAATATTTTTAAATGATGATAAAGATAAAAGTCAGTAATAACAATGTATATTTCCCATAAATTAAGATGCTTTCCAACCCTCAAGTTTCCTTCCTCTGGCACACATATTTGTGTGTGTGTGTGTGTGTATGTGCCTGTATGTATGCATGCATGCATGTATGAGTATTTGTGTTTTTTCATCCACATGGCAGGTCCTCCAGTGTATACTGCCAACAAGAAATGCAAGGTTTAAAGATCTGCAAGGGGGCGGGGGAGATTTAGCTCAGTGGGTCCAGCGCCTGCCTTGCAAGCTCAGAGTCCTGTGTTCAATTCCCTGGTAACCACATACAATGCTGAGCCTGGTGACTCAGGCCCACCAGCAATCAATACCACATACCACAGTGCCGGGCGTGGTGGCTCATGCCTGTAATCCCAGCACTCAGGAGGCAGAGACAGAAGGATTGCTAAATTTGGGGCTTGCCTGGGCTACGTAGTGAGCTCAGGGTCAGCCTGAACTACAAAGCGAGACCCTGTCTCAAAACAACAACAACAAAAAAGATCTGCAATGGGGTAGGGGGTGGTTCTGGCCTTAGATAGACCAAATCTTTGAGAAGCAGGAATCTCTTCCAATAAGAAGAAGGCTAGGGAATGCCCTATTTCTTTATTATTATTTCTAAAGAGTTATCTTGAAACCTCTAGGTATCAGTATTCCCTCTTGAGAGAAGAAGCAGGATATAAACAAAACAAGAGTTACTTCATGGTATAATCTTTTCTTGAGAAACAAATCAGAAATGATGTTTTCAGAGGTAAATAATTCAGAGCAGTTACATGTATCCTACAGATGAGGTGATTTGAAGGCATTTATTGTCAAAGAAATTTCTCCTTAGTTTTAGATATGTGCCCCAGCTAGTAATAGAGCCTGAAGAAAATTACCTATCAAGGGAGGAGAGATCAATTGATCTACTATATTTGAAAAATTATTTATTCCTTAATTCACAAAATAAACACTTGCTGGACACTAATTGAAGCAGTCATTGCACTGCTTTAAAAAAAAATCCATGTAGGTAGGTGTGAATAATTGTAACCCATTTCCTATTTGAGTTTTCTTTAAGATTCTGGTACTAATGGTTAACATATGAAGAAGTTAGAGTCTAGGAAATAAGTGGAAAATTAATGATTAATCTTTTCCAGTGATTTACATGTGCCTATAACCGTATTAATTACCTTAGTTCACAGAATTTCATTTAATCCTCATTTAGGAACTATTATCTTTATTTTAGAGATAAAGAAAGAAGGTGTAGAGGGTTGTGTTGGTTTGTTGGAGTTATAACGAAGTATTGCACATTGGGTTAAAGAACAAAAAGTTTCTCACAATTTCAGAGGCTACAAAGTCTGAGATTAAATTTTTGGTACGTGACTTTTTCCCAAGCACTCTTTCTTTGATTTTCTTTGATAATCTTTTTTTCCTGTATATTTCTGTATTCAAATTTCTTCTTTTTATTCAAAAACCAGAGTCACAGTTTAGACAGGAAACGTTCTCCAAAAGCCTACGAATTGAAGGCGTGAATACCCACCTGTGGTAGTACTGAAAGGTGGTAGAATCTTTAAAAGGTGGGATCTGGTGGGGAAATGTTAGGTAACATGGGGCATCCCATTGGAGAGCCCATCCAGTCTCCTCTTTGATTTTCACCTGGCATGAAGTGAACAATTTGTTCCACTCTGTCCTTCACCACATTCTTCTTTGTCACCACGGGCTCAAAAGTAAGGGGCTTGGCAGCCATCATCTGAAATTTCTGAAATTGGAAGTCAAAATAAATCTTCCCTCTTTCAAGTTGATCATCTCAGGTATTTTGTGATGGCAACTGAAAGCTGATTAGTGAAGTGGATCAGGGTCCACTTTAACAGTCTCTTCTTAATTTACCCACGTAATGAAAAGCCTTGTCTCTAAAGGTGTCACATTTTGGGATTCTTGTGCAGTAAGATTGTAATACATCCCTTTGGAGGTGGGGAGATGGGGCATAGCTTACACTATAATCAAAGTTAAAATTTCATGAGCTCAATGCCGGACGTGGTGGCTCACGCCTGTAATCCCAGCACTCGGGAGGCAGAGACAGGAGGATTGCTGAGTTTGTGGCTTGCGTGGGCTACGTAGTGAGCTCAGGGCCAGCCTGAACTACAAAGCGAGACCCTGTCTCAAAAAGCAAAAAAAAAAAAAAAAAAAAAAAAAAAAAAAAAAAAAAAAAAAAAAAAAAAAAAAAAAAAAAAAAAAAAAAAAAAAAAAAATTCATGAGCTCATGTGCAAAGTAGATCAGTCAACTGGTAAAATTTTCTCCAAAAAAGTCTGAGAATGACTTTCTATAGTAGTATTTGCTTCATTTCCCTGGCCAGTGTCCTTGCTGCACAGCTTCTGAGTGTCAAGTGACACAGTAGGTGCTGAGGGAGAGTGATCATTGTTCCCAAGCTCCCACCCTTGTGAAGTCAGCTCTGTAGTGGAGGAAACATAAAGCAAACAATTCAGCAGACACACAACATAGTAACACACAACTATAATTAATACTGTATGGGAAGTAAATAGGGCAATGTGACAAACCATAACCAGGTGGGAATGAGGAATGGAAGGACCTCTCAGAAAAGAGCATCCCACAAGTCTTCTCTAAGAAGGTCAATTTAAGCCTGAGACACAGAAAACCGGAGGTGCCAGGCGTGTGACAAGGCTGGAGAAGACTCTTCCTGCAGAGGGAGAGGAGAATGCAAAGCCCGAGGCAGGAAAGAACAGATCTACTTGTTTGAGCAGATCTGTGTCTATATAGGTCACTTTATATGCTGCTCAGCATGGGAGCAATTGATAGCGAACTCTGCAAATCAGAGGAGAGTTGGGAATTGTACTTTAAGGACCCACAAAAGAGGTTTTAGCTATAGAATATGAAAGGGCACTGTCTCCATCTGAACCTCAGCTTCTTCAGAAGGGAAGCCTGGCTATTGATAATACAGCGTACTCTGCCGCAACTCAGAATTTGTTGTTAGGCACAAATGCACAGTGGCACTTCTCAGACAGAAAAGCACTGTGTAAGTAAAGCAGTATCACAGAGAAGACTCAGAATCATTGTTCTGGCACGTGGATCTATTTATCTGGATAGATTTACATCTATCTGTCCATATTTTCCCCAGGTTTTACTTAAATGTAATCCCTTCTTAAAGCCTCCTACTTTATCAAGTGATCAAACACACTGGCCACAACAAAACATACAGGAAGTTAAGTAGGTCATTTCCCTTCATTCATTAAACGCTCAAAATGAAGTTAGTTTTGTTTATAGAGACGCTTGCATAGTGTTTTGGGCTCCTGGGAAGTCAAGCGTGAGCAGACATGTCCTGAAGAGCCTGCACTTGAGAGGTGGCTGCTCAGGATTTTATTTAGAGGAGTGTCCCCAAAGTAAGGGAGAAGAACAAATACATTGAAGTGACATCTGCAATTTCCACATTTCATTTGTAAGACCTGGAAGGTACGGGGAAACATCTCTCATTCAATGGCTGTCTGGACACTTTATCATAATGGGAATGAAACTCCTTCAAGGGGGAAAGGTGCAGGTGTTCAGTCGTCACGTCACTGTAGCCTTCCTGCCACTGCCCGTGCTGTCCTGTGCGATTAGAACACCTTTTCCCTGGCACGCACATGGTTGTTTCTTTCCTAGCTCCATGGCACCCACCAGCAGGGCCTTCACTGAACACTTACATTATCTCTCCTTACTCAAATAATTTCCTGTTATCTCTCTTTCTATTTCTATTAATAGTGTTTATCACTCTACATGTTTCTCAGTTAGTGTCTCCTTATGCTTCCACTCTCTGACCAGACAGCTAACTTGAGTGCTGGGACAGTACCTTGTTCTACCCCGGATCCTATTTCCTGAATCAATGCAGATAGTTGCAAATAGCCTATGTATCAATGAAAGGAAGACCAAGCAGAGGAACTTGTTTAGTTCAAGTTGAGGGAGGGACTGAATGTGAATAGTACCTCATTATTTAAATTATATTCTGGTCTTACATTCCAGGGGCTTAATTTCCTGGGTTTCCCACTTCTCAGTATCAACATAAAAAGACTGAAAACAATAATCGCACCCCACCAGATTATTGAAAGTATGTAATAATGTAATGTCTCAATTATTATGAACAGTAATTTGAAGAGCAAGCTATTCAGTCTCTTAATAAAAGAAGATTAATGAAAGTATAAATCACTACAAACTGGGCTGACAAGTACTAAAATTTTGTGCATCTTACCCTACGTAGAAAATGCAGGCCAGAATTTCAGTGAGAAGCTTTCCTGATTTCATTGGTTCCCGTAGGTCACAATGAATCTAGCCCCCAAGGACCACAGTGACACTTCCTACCAGACACATCTTCACACATTTAAAAAATTTCCTAAGTTTTAAAAGAAAGTTTTTGCAACAGTTTAACATGATTGCTTAATATCATGAGAAGAAAGCTTGAAGCATCAAGAGGCCTGTGTCAGCAGAAGGTCATCTTTGTTGTCCCGTTGCTGTGGCATATTGCAACTGTAACTTAAGAGAGGATGAAGACACTTAGTGCATCTTGAGTTGCTCTATGCTGATCTCAGCTCGCTGGATGGAGAGCAGCACCCTGGGGAGGATGTGCACCGGAAATGTGCAGGTGCTCCTCACGCTCTTTTCTTATGACATGTTTGCTGAGTGATGACTAGTCATCGTTTTTCCATGAGTGGCAACACAGTCCCTCCTGAAACTTCTGAGTCATGAAAAGCTCAGGGCATTTTCCCAGCATGAGCAGTCACCAGGGAAAGACAGAATGCCAGGTAGAGCCTTTCCCTATCTCCTCTTCCTTCCCTGAACAATGACAAGAAGAAGCCCCAGGAGCTAAGACGGTAAGAATAAACACAGGAGAAGAGGAAGCTACTGCTCAAGGACAACAGATGCCAGGAGGACAATCACTGTGCAGCAGTTCTAGAATTTATTTCCTGCTGCATCTCACCCCAGACAGCTCCTTCCTCATCCTTATCCTCTGTCGCTCTTCTCCAAGTAGGAATCATGTGAAGAATGATAAAGTATGTTTTTTTCTCTTGAACTCTTAATTAAGTACAGAAAAAATGTTTATTTTTCCACCTCTCTCTGAAAGTAGAAAAACATGAACCAAGATGATCTGGATTCCATATTTAATATCTCAAATTTATATATCCTGCTCAGGAGTTACTTTGAACAGAGGCACTCCTGGCCTTTCATCTTGGCCCTGTCTTTTGAACGCACATTTTGCATTTCACTCTTCTTTTCTTATACTCTTCACTCACTATGATTCTCCACCTAACACCATAATTTGCTAACGTGTCTCCTCATAAATAGAACTTCTATAGTCTTCTTTTGTTCTCCAAGCATAGAACCAACTGAGTTTTGTTTCTAATCCCTGCATGTGCTGTTACTAACATCCAAGCAACCATTCTCAAGGGGAGAGTCTTTTGAACTATCACCTTTACAGACAAACTCCTTAGGAGTCTTTGGGTAAATTCTGTGAGCTTCTTGGGTAACTAAATCCCAGCCAGTATGAAAAGCCACCAGCTCTGATTTTTTAATCTTGGCCATGCATTAAATTCACTGGGAGAACTTAAAACTCCAGTGCCCAGCCATACTCAGAACCACTCCCTCTGGATCTCTGAGCATGACCTTCAGTTGTGGATATTAATAAATATTGTGTCGCTTGTGGGCACTCCCAGTTTCTGTAAAACAATGGCCTCAATAATTTTTTTCCTATAATCCCTGAAAGCTTTTACTCATTCTTTGTAGGTGTCAGCCTAAATGGACCTTTCTAAGAAGCCAGTGCTCCTCCTGAGTGCTGACATACATCCTTGGGCAATGAGAATTCTGTACATCTCTCTGGGTTTTCTTCTGTGGCCTCACTGGGCATTGAGCCTGTGCAGTGTGCAGGCTGTGTAACACTTTCAGAGCTTACGTAGGACTTATCACACAGTCTATGTGTAGCACTAACAATGTCTTCTCTGATTCAAGCAGATGTCAGAAGCACCAAATAATGTCTCTCCTCATGGAGTTTTTAGGGTCCCTCTCCCACACATTTCTCATTCTCCATCATTTAGAAAGACAGAATGTAACATTAATCTTCTAGCTTATTCCTCTGCTCCTGGGATGAGATGCACATGCTCCAGAGATAAAACATAGGCCTGCATAGCTCTGAACTTCCCTAGCAACACATAATAATGTGTCTCCAGATAGTAAATGAAAAAGAAATGAAGAGACTAGGAAGTATGGCAAATGCATTAAGGGTAATTCAAAAAACAGTTTGTCATCACTTATTCTATTTCAATTTTCATTATGAGCATCAGCTTCATCTGGAAGCTTCTAGACTCAACCTGTCATACTTGACTTAAGCAGTCATGGATAGTGATGTCTATCACAATGAGAAGGTCACCACATTGTGAAGTTACCAAACAAATGAGCATATAGGAATTGCATATTTATAAATATTTCTTTTGGAGGTGCTGTAGGATCATACAGTAGATTTAGATTCTATACCTCTGTGTGAATGTGGGCAAATTATTTACCTTCTCTGAATCTAAGTCTTTTTTAAAAATTGAATTCTTTATTGGTACACTTTATTTACAGCTCACAATCACATTCAACATCAGGGAATTTGTACCAATAGATGACAGGAGTTAATTTTCATTTTACCCATATCCCAACCCATCCCAAAACCCACCACCACCTATATACATGTGCTTTCTTTCTCTTTTCAAATCATATATATTCTTTCCCCTCATTACTTTCCCCTACCACATTCCCTTTGAATATTTCCTAGTTCACAAAATCTATCATACATTCTAGAACTTATTTACATCTACATGACCTAAATCCTCTAATGAGAGGTGGACAATGAGCTTATCTCAGTGGTTACTATATGGAATAAAGGAGGTTTGCAGCAATTAAGTGGTTAGCCTAGTATCTGACCTATAGTAATTTAGTGCACACTTGTTCTTCTTATGATATACTTTGGCCAAAAGTGGGAAACCCAGGGAAGAAATGCTTTGGACAGTAAGTAGACAACAAACAAGAACTCACTGGAGACTTATACTCCAAATCTTGGTGCTGGTGTCCAAATTGTGGAATAGTAGAAACCACAGATTGCACAAACTTCATTTCCACTCATTCAGCTCTAGGTTATTTTTCCCCCTTAAAGGAGTTTCTATGAATACCTGTCATGGTTTTTATTTCTTCTATGATTCACTGCTTTTCCCTTCCTTTCCCCTTTATATATGAGTAGGTGAAAACATCAGGACTCTGGAAATGTCTTGCAAGTTTAAATAAAAATCTAGATTTTTTTCTAGTTTCTTCAATTTCTTATTAATAAATCACTGCCCTGAAACTATGACCATAACTGGGTTCCTCTCTCGAATATAGAACTTTAAAAATAATTGCAAATAGATAAGTAGGATACGAGTGTGGAACAAATAAAACTCTTTAGCATAGGAGAGACACTGAAGTCTGCTATGATTTTTAAAAATAACTTCAGCTTCACAGATAAATAACAAATTTATATCACAGCAAATGGTGCTTTATAGTTATTTAAGTTATATGCTGTATATGTTGAAATGTTATTGTACAGGAAAGTTGAGTTCAGTGTGTGTTGGGAAGAAAGGAGGTGATGTGTTTTTGCAGGGGGGAAGAGCAATATGTGTATATCAAGGAGTGACCAGTTGCTATGTTTTTTATTGGGAAGTTGATCCCAAAAAATACAACATTAAGGAAAATTGACATGCATGAATTTAAGGCATAGTTCCATGAGTGATAATACTAATTCATGTTCAATAAATTAATAATTCTTCCAAAGAAGGAGAAAAATGGCTATCTAAAATGAAATCTATACATTAATTCTTCTTGAACTTCTTGGTGGTGTGTTAGTGAGAAATTTGTATTACAATTTTTTTTCTGCTTCCTCCATTGAACATCATTCCAAACATTTCCTATGTGTGAATAGTTCTGCTGGCCTAGACTGTACTCAGATTGACAATCTATTTTGAGAATTTTGTTGCCTTGAAATACAATATCTAACCACAGTACAGGTGCCCTAGAGATGAAGTGAAGGGAAGGAAGACTGTGTGTTCAGTAACTTTTTTTTACTGAGCCTGCCATATGCAAAAGTATTTGTAGACAAAGAACCAAATGTAAATGAAAGTGTCTGCCCTGGAACTCACCAACAGCTCTGTCATTCTGGAAAGTTCATCTTTACTAAAGGAGAGGATATAGTTGTATGGAAGCATGACTATTACCCTATTGAAATAGGAAGCATTAGGCTAGCTTAGGAACAGATTCAAAACTCTGGTTACTACTGCCCAGATATTCAGACTTCATACTTTCCCATACCTTTTTTTATAAGACCAGCTCTGGTCTTATATCTTTGTTGAGACATGTATCGATAATGGTGAGAAGTCAAAGATGGGGTTTTCTATTACCTTAGATCCTTAGGTATCTTGCCAAACTAAAGCCATGTAGATCCATCATCACTAATGTTATCACACTGGAACATTCTGAGTATACTTTTCATAAGTAAACTCATAGGTAATGAGATTATGTATGACATTTTAAAATTTTGTTTGAGCATTGCTTCTGATTTGATTTAGGTCTAAATGTCCCCAGAAAATTTCATGTGTTCAGAAAGTGGGGCTTTCAGAAAGTGACTGGACCATGAAGACACTATACTTATAAATGGACTATGCCACTCCTGATTGCATAGTTGAGTATGTTTTTAGAAGGTGAGATCCAGTTGTAGGAGGTAAGCAGGGGAAGTTCTTTCAGCGGGTATTCTCTCCCTTTTCTGGTTCTTCCTACTGTCTCTGCTTCATGATTGAGTAGCTTCCTTCCATCAGATCCTTTCACTACACCATTTCAATTTTGGAGACACATGAAACATGGACTGAACCCTCTGAAACCACAAGACCAAATAAACCTTATCTCCTTCATGTTTTACAGTCAAGTACCTTGTCCTTGCAATGAGAAAGATGACCAATACATCATTATACTAATCCTGATTGTTTCAGGAATAATGTATACTCTCACCAAATTACATATGCTTTTTAAAAACTCATTTTCTTTGGTCTGTTGCAGTAGCTAAACCCTACAATACAATGTATAAAAGAAATAATGAGAATGGGAATGGTGTCAGATTTCCACACTAAGTATGGTATTTGCATTAGGCTTTTTTCTTTGATGACATCCTTAATAAAAGGAAGGAAGGAAGCACTATTTGATTCCTAGCCTTCAAAGATTTTTGATTGAGGAACATATGTTGATTTTATTCATCTTTTATTTTTTATTAGTATATAGTAATTACAGCACAGAGCAATTACATTTATCCTGAGGATTGGTACATGCATACAATACATATTAATTCTTTTAAATCTCTTAGACGTATTTGTGTTTATGAGTACCTTTTAGTTTGAACCCATTAGTTCAACTTTATGACTCATCCCTTTGGTCACATGGGTTCCTTTTGCATCTGCTGGGAAAGTCAGTCATAATCAAATTTTATTTAATAGAGAGGTTGGAAAATGCAGTCATTGTCATGGTTAATATGTAAATCAATACTCTTTGCACTATAATTATATGTTTCTGGATTTATCACCAGTGGTACTATAAATCAAGCATAGTGCAGACCTACTGGATTAGTACCACTAATTCAGTTTGGAAGTCAATACTGATTGCCAATTGGAACTTTGCTGACATAATGAGTTTCATGTGTAATCAGCTAGCCAAATATCTTTATTAAGTTCTAAATTTCTCTGCATGTCAAATTGATTTTATATATACTGAGCAGGATTTTGTTTAACACCTAGGTGAGGTGGGGGGAAGAAACGGAACTATTTGAGGTAGAGGAGAACATGTCTCTCAGTGTTGACAGGTTGAAATGTGCTCCTGCAGATTTCAGATATTGAAGTTCTGACCCTTGGAATATGTCAGGATGTGGGTGTTTTAGAAGATTTTTTTAAAAGGCAGGTAGGTGAAATTGGATCACATGGGATGGCTCTGATATAATGCAATTGGTATCTTTCTGAGAAGAGAGACACCAGAATGTGTATAGAAAGCAAAGGCCATGTGAAGCCACAGAGAGACAGCACCTACAAGTTGAGAAAGGCTTCAGCAAAAACTAAAAGTAGAAAACACCTCATATTAAGCTTCCAAACCCCGGAACTCTGAGAAGATACATTTTGAGGTTTAAGGCACCCAATCTGTGGTTTTCAATTTGAGCAGTCTTGACAAACGAATCTGCTTAAAAGAAAATGATAAGGAAGTTAAAACACATTGTTGCAACAGAAGGGAACAGTGAAGTGTCATTTTAAATATTTGCTTAGGTTTTTCTCATTCATTGTCTGTGAAACTGTTATGACTCTTAAATATCCAACAATTACATTGTTTTCTGTTTAAAATTTCCCTTGAGTAGGTTTCTGCTGGTTTAGTCTTTCTTTCTTGTGTGGCCCCATTCAGAGCACATTTTCTTCTCCACATTTCTCAGGGGGTTTTGGAAGTGAATAAGAGAACAAGGTCTACATAAAACCAATCTTACTTCTCATGCCCAGTACTTACAAAGCACTACAACCTCAGGAACTTAACCAGTTCTATTACCTCAGCCCCTGTCACTGCTATGACTTTCCACAGGCTTTTCTTAGCTACATGTTCTCTGCCGTACCTAAGGATAGAGGGGGAATCAGAACAAAAGCTTTAATCTGTTTTCATTCCTCTCCTTACTTTTTCATCCACAGGACTTTGTCAAGACTGAGGTTCCATTTCAACAGTGCTGTGAAAACATTGTTTATAAGCATGTATGCTTTTATGTGAAAATTATAAATGTGGAAAGTTATTTTATGCATCAAGGCATGTGGCTTAAACTATATATTCCGGGTGCTGTGGAAGATGGTGGCTTGATAAAATGTTAAGTGTAAGTTAGAGACTGAGATTTTGCTTAGAGAAAAAGAATCATCTGTTATCCTCGGAACCATCTGTCAAAGCATCAGACCTGCTCGCAAAGGAAGAAAATCCTCAAATAAACCTCTGCAGAAGGGAACAGCCTCAGGAACCCTTCTACTTCAGGAACCCATCTGGCACACTCCTACTTTCAGCTTTCAAAACTTCAAGTTTTTTGCTTAGAATTGCCACCTCGGCTCCCTGAGTCTTCATCCAAAGACTAAACTATGGATCTGACCTGCCCTTCTTCCTTATCCTTCACTATATGTATTTTTGTTGTATCTCTTTTCATTAATGGGTACCAGTAGAAGAAAAAGAAAGTATACAATATTTAAAAAAACTGTTTCTCTTCCCTTTCCCCTTTAATTCTTGGTCCATCATTATGCCAGACATTTGTCTTGACATTTGTCAACCACAAAGTCAATAGCAAGAATCTTAATGTGGGCATTTTCACTATAACTCAGGATTTGTCTTAATATTCCTAAGACTTAGTTTTATAATCTGTAAACCAGAGATGATAACACTTTGATAACATGGGGATTCAGTAATGGAGCAGTCAGGCTCCTCAACCAGGGTCCAGCATATGATGAGTGCTCAGAAATGTCACCTGTGACCCTTATTACAACCAGCCTCACACCCCAAGTGCTGTCCCCCTCACACACACACACACACACACACACACACACACACACACACACACACACTATGCTGATTCCTTTCTGGGTATAGCGTCGCTGCCTTATTTCCCCTAAATTCAAATGTCTGTAATTTTAAAATAATGCACGCATGACATCATATACTTATTCAATGTATTTTAGACTCTAAGTAGATTCGTTATAGGATATTCTTATCCTCTCAGGACTTTGATGCATGCAGTTAGAGTTCACAGCAAGACCTTACTCTTCTTTCCAACATTCTTTTGCTTTCTGTCCTTCCATGAATTGTACAGCCATTTAGGAAAATCTGTTTTTCATTCTTATATCCACTTGACTCTTGTGTGGCTCTCAATCTCACATTATTTGCTTTAAGTAAACAACCTGCCATATTAGTCATTTCTGAATATATTATCTGTTTTGACAACAGAGACTGAAGAATTAATCTCAAGATGAATTTCAAATATTGAAAAACATATTAACAATAGACCTTTCTGGGACAATGGAAACACAGATATAGATAACACAAAGAGAGGTAGAGATATAGATATCCCATAATATATGTGTAGATATAAATTTATATGTGCATTGTTTGAAAATGTTACCCATTAGCTACTTACAGCTATAGCTTATTTGAAAGGTAACAAGTGAAACCCAAAAACATGTAATAAATTCCAGTTAATTTAAATCTAAGTAACCATATGAGGCAATTGGCTACTATGTGAGACAACATAGTTTTAATACCTGTGAGATTAATGAAGGAAAAACTAGATACTAGTAATGGGCTCTCATAGGAAATGTGACACAGATGCCTTCAGTCAGACTTAGAATGTTATAACTCTGTTCCTTGGAGATGAGAGCTGAGAGTAAAAGTCTGCCCTTAGTTCCTCATTAAACTAATTGATAGAGCTACGCATTACATTATGCTAGGGACTTAGATGCATATATTAGCTAAGATATTCCCAGCATCCCTGAAAGACCGTTATGATCTACATTTATAGATGAGACTCAAAAGAATAAAGTAACTTGCTTAATGCTGCACAGTTAATCAGCCACAAACTTGAGATTAAAGCCATGGTCTTCTTTAAAGAAATCTCATTTCCACCATCTCATCCCCAGGCAGCGACACACATCCATATTCCGGATTATCGGTTTATGTGCCTCTGCACACTGCCCGCTACCTAACACCCTTGGTTTTCCTTGTGTGAAACCAGGTTTTTTTCTGTCATTCCTTCCACAGCCTTTTCTCTACTCTGTATTTTCTGTCCTAAATTTGTTTTCATATTTTCCCTTAAAAGGTTACCTTCTCTTCAGTGTCTCTGGCTTTCCTGTCCTGCATCATATCCAGCCGGAATTGTATGTGTTCAACTATTCTGGGTTAGATTGTGTTTCCTTACCACCATACTTCCTATATGACTAAGCAATGCACAGCTGAGTTTTCAATGCAGTTCTACAGATGCTTGTCTTATTTTCCTGTGCTCACATTTATACTCAGTACTGACAACTCCGGATACCTCCAGCTTCTTCCTGAACCTCATCTACCCCTTGTTAAGGATGTGGAAGACTTTCATAGGACCATCTATTTTTTTTCCTATCAATCTGTAGGAAGCTTATAGAGAAATCCAGTACACGCATACATATATCTTCAGTTCAACCTCACAACTGTTAAATCTGTGACTCTTTTCCAGTTTGCTAGTGAAGAAACAGGCCCAGGATGATTGCTCAATGAGCAGCAGACACATAGGAAATCAAGAGGGGCTCCAAAACTAGCTGCTAGCTTGATGTACACCCTAAGGGTTACACGACTCCTAAAAGGGGCAAGGAATCACCCCTTCCCAATAAAGTCACAGACATGTACTATATTTCTAAGCAGCTCCTGGAAATGAAAGTCAGCAGAGCTAAAAACCCTATTTCAGATCACACATTCAAGCCACTTCTCACAGTCATGTGGTATTGGAAATTTCTGAAGTCCAAAGATGCCCATTTCCTTCACACAGAATATCTGAGAGGAGTGAGTTAGGGGAACTACAGCTGTGGGACTCTAAGCATGACTGGATTCCTGAAAAATACACTGACAGCAGCATGCAAACAATGTCCCCACGTGGAGGTCAGTCTAGGGTTCTAAGAATTTAAGAAGTAAATAGTGGCTGGTAAATGCATTTGGCAAATGGAACTGGGCAAGATTCCATTCAAGCCAGTTCACTTATTTTGTGGGATTGCCAAAGGCACTCTCTGAGCACTTAATGTGCAGGCAGCTCATCCTTGGTAGAGCCTGAATTATCTTCCTGAGTCAGAGGGATTTGGACTATGGAAAGTCAACAACACTGTCTTCACATTTCTTCACTGTTTACACAGAGCAAACTTCCGGTAGGTCTTTTAAGTGGGGCTTCCTTTACAGTCTTCATTGTATCATTCTACCACTGTCTTGTATGATCACCAGCAGCTGGCTCAGCATGGGAAACTGGTTCATTTTTGAAAAGCAACATGTGCAATGTTATGCAAATATAGGTCTAAGAATTTGCCTCAACATAACTTGCCACTATTCATGCAGAAAATTTAAAAGGACAGAGACTGGCACTGTTATGTACAGCATTAACTCTTCGGTCAGCCAGCGGGAGGGAAAATGCAAACAGATCAAGTGGGTCAGTGACAGTAACAGCACATGAAGGCTTTTAACAATAATATTACTAAAATGTCGATAAGTATTCATATACCACGTATTGATTTCCTAACATAATGTTACTCTAAAATGGAGCTTCTTAGAAAAACAGAAGCTCACGCTATCATAGTTCAGGAGGGAAGAGGCACAGAATCCAGAGGTGTGCAGGATTCAATCTTTCTGGGTTTTCACAGGTGGAATCCATCCTTTTCCTTTTTTGGGGATCACGAGGGTTCCTTAGTCCTTGACTTGTACCTGACATCTTAATCCCTGCTTCACTGCAACTCCTAAACATCGTGTAAGTTCACATTGATAGTGGACTTGACTTTCTTCCCCCCTGACTGAATATTCACCTTACCTCCCCCCCCCCCCCAGAACTGGGGATTGAACTCAGGATCTCATACTTGCAAGGCAGGTGCAGCTTACATTACCTTTTGCTAAAGACATCAGTCAGTTGATTTAGGATTCACTCTACTCCATATGACTCATTCATAACTAATGATATTTGTGAATACCTTTTTACCCAAATAAATTTGAGGTTTAAATTAGAATGAATTTGGTGGCACTGCTACTACGTCAGTACAATTGCTTTATGAATTATCAGTGCTCTTTTACCCTAAGACTCTGTTTGGTGTCCACAGTATGATAGGAAATAGCTGGATTGTGAATCTGGGGACATGGTTATGCTACAAGCTTGCTCTGACCGTCAACTTGACTCAATCCTTCACACACACACATGAGGAGGTTGAAAGAGTTTAAGATTCCTTATCATGGAATCAATCATTGAATATAGTTTAAGACCTCTATTAATTTTCTCAAATTATATGCACTTTATTGTGGTAGGCATACCTAGATTTTCTTTAAGACAGAATTTGTCTGTATTCCTGATTTCTTTGGTTCAAACCTACAGGGAAAATTTGCATCAAATCATGTATGAAACCCACTAAAACATTTTTATTTTAGATATATATTTGATCTGTGTTGTGTTTTCCAATTTTACAATATATTGAGAGTTTCTGCATAGTGTGTTGAAAGTCTAGCCCTTAAAGTATTTCAGGCTCACTGATTTTTCAATTTGCCTTATTCTACATAAGCCACAGGTGGGTTATTTTTTTTGCTTTTGTCGTGTTTTATGCAATGAAAGTGTAAATAAACTCAGGACATGGAAAAAAGATAATATAAGCATAAGGAAAAGAATCAAATACAGTTGAATAAAATCACCACTGGATATGCACATTAAAGTCTGATTTCAGAGTTTGCAACAGAGCTGATAAGAGGAAAGAAGTAAGGGTGAGGAGGAAATGATGATTATGTTGTAGGGATGGAACTTTATAGCAGGATCCACTATTTCTCTTGTCTAGAATGTAACTTTCCTGATTTTTTAAATGTCTTATCAGCAAATAACAAATTCTTAGGTGTACTTATACTTCCATTCAGTGACCACCACCATCACATTGTACAGCCTCTATTGTATTTTTCAGAAGAACATACAGCCTCCCTTTCATAGTATCTTCCGTGGATACACATGTGTTAACATAGCAAGCTCTTCAGAAATCATGGGAGTTAGTTTAGTTCTTTTGCTTCCATCTACCTATCTTTCCCCCTCTTCGGAGCTGCTCCACAAAGGGATGAGTGAGCAGAGAGAGAGTTACTAATTTTTGCCATATATAACACTCAATATGCCTTTCAGATAATTCTAGAAAGCTCGAAGTGAGTAGACTTTCTGCAGTCACGTTAAACAAAAGAGTAAATCACGATGGCACAGAGACTCCTGGTGAATATCAACTTTACAGTCATTATTGTTTAAAGGTCAGCAACAAGAATGAACACCACTGCACAGAGTTCAGAGGGACATTTCAGTTATACTTGTCAGGAAGTGAACATCGGGTGGACAGGTACAATCTTTTAAGTTTGAGATAAAGAGATAATGTGAGTGGTGGGGATAATGGAAGAAAAACCAAGAAACTAATGAGTTGCTGAACAACCTGAAGATACAAGGAGCCTGCCCCCTCCTTTAAAAAGGTTAGAGCTTTTCAATACCCAGTACTGGAGAAAAAAAAAAAAAAGCTAGGGCATTTAATGTCCAAGGCAGTATGAGTTTTAGGCTTTAGACTTGCCATGATAGCTTTCTTATGATCATTCTGTTATCTTCTAAAGAGCTGAAAATAACAAAAAAATTAATTTGCTTTATTTTAGAAAAATGCCTAAATGCAAAACAGAGAAATGCATATGCAGATGAATTTTCCTAACTGGGGAGTGAAGAATATTTTACCTGGTTGGGAGCTTTCTATGCAGGAAAGCTTCACTAAGTAAACTGAAAACTGTAGAAGTATTCTCAAATTCACAGCTTTTGATGGATTTTAATTTTCATAATATTATGTTCAAATAAGGATGGTTCAGTAGAAGTCATTCATAAGTAATGATTTTTCATCTGTCTGGTTCTATCTTTAAAACTTGCATTTTAGGGACCATTACAGTACATCAGCAAACAGGCTAACACTTTAGATGTTATACAGCAAATTACAAAGATCACTACTAATTAAGTGATAGAGGGGTGATTAACATTTATAGTAGATGTCTCAACTAAAAGAATTTATTATCATAAAAGACATTGGTATTTAACCCCTTGCACACCATTCTTGCCACTTTCAAAGCAGTTCTAGAAGTCTCTTACCATCTTTATGAAGCAATAAAAAATATGGTAAATGCTGCTGCTGAGTGCCACCCAACAAAAAGGCCCATACACATATTAAAATGTGTCCTCATCTTCCTTATTTACAGGATCTGACTCCTTCCCAAAGTCTAAATGACTGTGAAAGGTAAACATATAGAATCAATTCAAGACATCAAGCCTGCTGTGATGGAGCAATTAAAGATATTCATGAAAGAAAACTTTCAGAACTGGTTTAAAAACTGTCAAGACTGGTGGGATAAGAGTGTTTGAAGCAGAAGGCATATTATGAGAGGCATTACAGTAATATCAGTATGTCTTTCATTGTAATTGGGTTTTTCTGAGACAGGATCTCACTTTATAGTTCAGGCTGTCCCAGAACTCATTATGTAGCCCAGACAAGCCTGGGACTCAGCAGTCCTCCTGTCTCTGCCTCCCAAGTGCTGGGATTACAGGTTTGAGACACCAAGCCTGACACTGTGGTATGTGGTATTGATGGCTGGTGGGCGTGAGTCACCACGCCCAGTAAAACTGTATGTGGTTACTGGGGATTAAACTAGGGACCTTGCACATGCTAGGGAGGCGCTGAAACCACTGTGCTAAATCTCTGGTCCTCACTGTAATTTTTAAAAAATATTAAATTGAAACATTCACTATATTTTATCACACTTCACATCTCTAACAATAATAAGTTCTGATTTTCCTCTCATTCCCTTCACTTTCTGGCTGTAAATGAAAAATACACAACAATATTAGTAAAAGGCATGGAGAGGTTTTCCTATCAACTTGAATGTGTGAGTGGAAGTCCTACTCAAGTTTAAAATGTAAAAGTTGTTACTACGTCACAAGGAAGGAGCAGTGGTCAAAGTAAATGTCAACAAAATTCATATCAAGATGTATTTCCTAATGTGGAGTTTCCCAAAAGGGACTAGAAAGATTCACTGACAGATCATGTTGAGAGAGGCCAAAATATAAAAAAATCAGCAATACAGATTTCTTGCATAACCCCAGTTTATCTGTGTGATTAAAAAAACAGAAGCTGATTAAATACTAATTTTCTTATTCTAAACTACCTTGCTCATTGCTAAAGAGTTTAAAAACAAATATCTTCTTCAGTGTATATTATAATATTACCCTGTATCTTTATTCCTCATATATATGTTGATCTGGTATCTTTTTATTTAAGAAGTTTTGAAAAATAAATTGGTCTAGTAATTCTTATTGGAAGTTCCATAAATTATTCCCATTGAACTATTACAACCCTATGAATGATCTTGCTCATTAAGTATTAAGCTTATCCCTAGATAAATTGGCATGAAATTAATAATTGGTCAAATAATTAAAACACAGTGGCACAAAGCCATGATAAAATACTTCCTGAACCAGAGTTCGTCTAGGGACCTAGATAATTTGCTGTACTTCTGAGACTCACTAACCTTGAAATAGAAAGTTAGAATATTTAAAAATACTTTAAATGGGCACTTCTCAATATTGGCTCTACTGAAACTTTGAATTTGATAGGTTTTGTTGTGAGGGGCTTACTTGTTCATTGTAGGATGACTCAGCACAACCCTTGTTCTCTATCACAGTCTAAAGATAAAGTTCACTCACTCCCCGAGGTGAGAAAACTAAATGTTAATTGTCTCATCAGAAACAAAATGATTCCAATGAAAAAAACGAATGCTCTAAATCACAGCAGGAATGCAAAATAACTCACCTTGAGTTCCCATTGTTATTTTTTCACTTTAAGTTGTTCACAGTATATTCTGAAACCCTTATCCTTTCGTTTTATCTCTGAAAATAGGACAGGCTTTGGAAACTGTTTTCATTACCTTCATTCTTTGACAGTACTGGGCAATAAATCCTACAGATCTTTGTCTTCCCGTCTCAGCCCCTACTCATGCCAAACTTCTCAGCCCTAGTCATTCTTCTCTAAGGGGAGGAAAGGTCCACTGCTGGAAAAACCTGGCGATGAACTACAAATAGAGTGAAGACTCCCACTTTGTGGCCAAACCTTTCTCCAGGTGCTTCCACTTTCCCTCTCCTCCCTCTCCCTCTCCCTC